>VZRF01004028.1:14265-25107 GCA_013396875.1 Vireo altiloquus | reverse complement strand
TAGTGTGCATGTTCAAAATCACTCGTGAACAGGCAAGGGCAATCATGACATCCTGCCCCAACTGCCAGAAATACGCCCTTCCATCTCTGGGCATCGGGGTTAACTCCCGAGGACTCGAGTCCCTGCAGTTGTGGCAGACTGATGTCACGCACTATGCCCCATTTGGAAGGTTAGAGTACATACATGTGTCCATTGACACATTTTCTAGTGCTGTGTTTGCCTCTGCACATGCAGGAGAGAAGACCAAAGATGTCATCCGACACTTCCTCCTTGCATTTGCCACCCTGGGTATCCCCAAGGAAATTAAAACTGACAACGGACCAGCTTACACCTCACACAAGTTCGAACAGTTTCTCAGTCAGTAGTGTGTAAGTCATAACATGGGCACCCCTCATTCCGTAGCTGGACAATCCTTTGTCGAGAGGACTCACCGATCATTGAAATAGATCCTTGACCAACAACAAGGGGGAGTCAAAACTCTCAGTAACATCGAGAGACTCGCCAAAGCCACCTATGTTTTTAATTTCCTTAATAACTCCTTTATGGAGCCTGCACCCCCTATTGTCCGGCATTTTGCCAACAACACCAGCACACAAATAAAAGAAAGACCACCAGTGCTGGTCAAGGATCCTGAAAGCAAAGAAATTGTGGGTCCCTTTCCTTTAATTATGTGGGGGAGAGGGTATGCCTGTGTGTCTACAGGTTCAAGTCCAAAGTGGCTACCTGGGAAAAACGTAAAACCCTACATAACAAAACAATATGCAGCACCAGAAACACAACCAAATGCACCAGAAGACCACCAACAGAACCAAAGAAAAGATACCTGGAAGAAGTGATGACGTAAGCAAAAAAGAAACATATCTCAGCTTTGCCCAATTTCTGAANCTGCACCCCCTATTGTCCGGCATTTTGCCAACAACACCAGCACACAAATAAAAGAAAGACCACCAGTGCTGGTCAAGGATCCTGAAAGCAAAGAAATTGTGGGTCCCTTTCCTTTAATTATGTGGGGGAGAGGGTATGCCTGTGTGTCTACAGGTTCAAGTCCAAAGTGGCTACCTGGGAAAAACGTAAAACCCTACATAACAAAACAATATGCAGCACCAGAAACACAACCAAATGCACCAGAAGACCACCAACAGAACCAAAGAAAAGATACCTGGAAGAAGTGATGACGTAAGCAAAAAAGAAACATATCTCAGCTTTGCCCAATTTCTGAAGACATTTTACCTGCCTGGATCACAGCTGAGTTCAACGGACGGTAACCAAAGACAGATGCACCAACTGATACGTTGTGTTGGAAAAACTTTACCTATTTTATCCCAAACTGTGGTTGCGTTTCCTCTCCTGCCCCTTCCCATACCCACTAACCTTTTAATTAATAAAAAAGGGGGAGTGGGATGGGAAGATGTCAAGTTTTAAAAAGGTTTACAAGTTCAGGAAGTTTTAAATTCTTCTAATATTTTACAGAGTTGCATGCCCATCCTGACCCTGTTCCTGGTCCAAAGAGGGATGGAAAGAGTCTGGATGCTGCTTTTCCTGCCAACCATCACAGGATGGATTGTCCTGCAGCCAGCTCAAAACATCTGGGTCACCCTCGCAAAGACCTTGCAGCAGGACAACCTTTGCAAGTCCATGGGCAGCATGGACAATCCTTTGTCCATGTGTCTGGTAGGGATTCCCTTGGTAGCAGATGAATGGCCCCTCACTAGCTTGGTTCTCCTCCACGCCACAGGTAAGAGACCCAATCCGGTAGACACCTGGGACGAGTGGACAAGGATTCTGCTGCATGCACCAGAGGAACCCCAGGAATTAGACCTACTGGGGTCCTCCAAAGCAACATATTGTGTCAGATTTTACTTCAGACGATCAAGTCAATATTGGCCAGAAATCGACCAGGCAAAATACATGTATCAAAAAGATGTGTCACCAGTTAACAAAGACTACAATAATCCAAATTGGTGCAATTACACCAGTCACATACTCTCTTAGTCCTCACTCTATCCCAAGGTGTTGCCCTGGGACATGTTTCTTATCTGTGGTCACTGAGTGTGGGCTGGGATCCCCTCACGTTTCCAGGGGGGTCCCTGTAGCCTTGGCAAGCTTTCTACCCTCACTCCAAACATAATATTATTACATAATTGGAAACAGAAAAGAGAATCGGCACTCCAAAAGAGATCTTATTCCGATTTTGATGAAAACTGTGACAGTNTCTATCCCAAGGTGTTGCCCTGGGACATGTTTCTTATCTGTGGTCACTGAGTGTGGGCTGGGATCCCCTCACGTTTCCAGGGGGGTCCCTGTAGCCTTGGCAAGCTTTCTACCCTCACTCCAAACATAATATTATTACATAATTGGAAACAGAAAAGAGAATCGGCACTCCAAAAGAGATCTTATTCCGATTTTGATGAAAACTGTGACAGTCAAATTTATAATTGGAACAAGGGAAAGAGAGTCGGGGTCTCCATCTTTTTACCATGAGTGGCTGCAGCAAAGGCTCTCTGTGAGCTCTCTCACCTGGAGTGTTGACTTAGTAAGCAGGTCAACACGACATCTGCTGCCCCGAGAGATCTTTTGAAAAATGAAGAGACTACCAGACATGCAACCCTCCAAAACAGAGCAGCTATTGACTATCTACTGTTTGTCTGTGGACATGGCTGAGAGGAATTTGAGGGAATGTGCTGCTTCAATTTGACATTATGAAGCCAATCCATCCACTGCAGCATCCAGCTCCTGAGAGATCAAGTGAAAGACATTCAAATGGAAAAGGANGATCAAGTGAAAGACATTCAAATAGAAAAGGAAGACCAGGCAAAAAAGGACAGTGAAGGAAATAGTGAGTGGTTTTACAATTTATTAAAGCAACTAGGGTTAACGGGATGGGTTCAGTCACTGGTTGTAGGTTTCCTTTGGATTTTGGTTGTTGTTTTTATTGTTTTTTTCATGTTGTCATGTATGATTAAGTTTATGCAAAGATCTATAGGGCAGGCGTTTTTTAATTAGCAAAGAAGGGGGAGTTGTGGAGACCCCAGAACCCACTACTGTAATTATGTAATGTTCCTCAGTTCTATGTATCCCAGTTAGCCTGTTGGCTTTCCGCGCCCATTTTTCCCTTCTATGGCTCATGCCTAGAAAGTTCTTCTCCCTTCAACGTCCCATCCACCCATGCCCTCGTTTCTCCACCTCTACACTCCCATTGGTTCCTCGTTGGGAGTTCCAACTTAGCCCCACCTTTTCTCCACCCCCTGCCCTCAGCCCATTGGACCCTGATGCTCTCTCCACCCCTTTTCTTCCCTGTATTTAAACCTTGATCATTCCATTGTTCTTGGCATTTGGTCTCTGGTTCCCCTGGTGTCAGGGTGAATAAACCGACACTGGACTGCTATAACAAAGCCCCTCTTGTGTCTTCATCTGCCTGCCTGCTATCCGGAGCTTAGCGACTGCATGTGAGTGTGTGTGGTGTGCTTGCTGCTGACCGGAGTACCCTCCCCAGCTGGAGCCACTTTTGGAAGGTAGCATCCTCCCATACCACCAGACCGCGCGACATTACAGTTGTTGGCCAAAATGATAGATTTTTAAAAATGCTTCTGGGGTGAAGGAATCCCAAATCTCATTGAGCATCAATGGGATTAAAATTTCTCAAGTTCCTAAACTGTGTAGGCATCTTAAACTAAATTTCAATGAAGTTGTGATGCAAAATCAACACATTTATGAAAACTAAGAAAAATACATCTATCCCTCCTCATCATCTTCAGAAGTCCCAGTTCATCAAAATGAAGCCAGGAAGCCTCACATATGCACAATTTAGTGCATTTAATTTTGTTCCTGAATCGAGACATATTCAAGGCAAGAGCCACTTTGATCTCAGCAAAATCCAAAATGCATGAACAATGTGAATAAATAGCAAGAAGTTGATAGCTAACATACTGAATTCAAAAAGCAAAATATGAGAGAAAAATTAATGCTAAAAGGGACGAGAAGGGGAAAGGACAATTGCTGAAAACTACATTATTAAGCTGTCTTTCCTTTTGCTTTCCATTAACTTTTTACTTAGCTTTGTTTCAAAACTTAAAAAGTCATGCCTTTTGCTTCAAAGAAATCTACAGTGGATGATTTCACATTGATACCCACCATAAAGTATGAGTAAAACATAAAGATGTATATGCAGAGAGAAAAATCATCACGGGCAACACAATTCCTCTTCTGCAGCTGAGCAAGTATCTGCATCCCAGCTCCTAAGACTGGCTGAAGCTTGCCTGGGGCAGGGTGAGTGAGACGGAAATCAGAGACATCTCCTCCTCCTCATTTGAGGCAGACATCCCCATCTTTCCTTCTCATGTGCAACCAACAAGACTTCCTGCACAAACTGACGCAGAAACAGCTAATTTACTGCTTTGTGTCAGGAATGCAGCCAAGGCTTTGGTCTCCCGTGTCCAGGACTCTGTTGCCTGGGCTGCTTCATTCCAAAAAGGGTCTCCCCTTCCTCCTGCTCCTCCCCTCCAACACACACTCTTCTTCCTCTTCTGCTTTTGTAACTTATTTCCCTACAAACTACTTCCCAACAGGAGTCAAAACTAACCAGATTGCCCATATGCCATAGCTCATTTGTTGTCTGTTCCACTCATTGCCATCTGGCCTATTTGCTCAGCCAAAGGGGGAAAAAAAAGGAGGGAAGGAAAGGAAAGAAAAGGAAAGAAAAAGGAGTTGGGGGATAAGAAGAAGAAAAAGGAAAAAGCCAGACAATGAGGATGAGGAGGGAAGTGATGATACTGTCTCTCGCATCTGCTCCTTGACCAGGCTCCCAGATAGATCAGCAATGGAGAGCAGCAGAACCAATGAAAATTAACCCAAACACAGTCCTGTTTATTCAACCTGTTCACGGAGATCAATCCATGTGCTGCTCCCCTTTCAAGGAGACACCACACTCCAGCAATGAACTTCTGACCAAGAAATCTCCAGCCAAAGGAGGCAAAGGGAGATACTCATCTCCTGAACTGAGCTGGAGGAAATCCCCCCAAATTCTTCAGAGCATGATGATCATGCTGCTGACCTGACATTTTCCTTAACTTTCCAAATCACTTAAGTTTTTTATACAGTAGCACAGGCAGAAGAGCAAGGAGAGATGTGAATGGGTGCAGGGGAAATTGCAGGTCTGTCCTTTCCCAAAGGAAAAAGAAAGAGAGAAAGAAAGAGAGAAAGAGAGAAAGAGAGAAAGAGAGAAAGAGAGAAAGAGAGAAAGAGAGAAAGAAAGAAAGAAAGAAAGAGAAAGAAAGAAAGAAAGAAAGAAAGGAGAAGAAAAAAATTTCCCCAAACACCTCTATTTCCACATTGCTTCTCTAAACACAGAAAAGTTTTCAGCCCTTTAAGGTGTTGAGTGCATGGATTGTTTCTTTTAAAAGCAAAAAGAGAAGAGAGTAGCTCAAGAAACTGCATGGCTCACCATCATGAAACATTTGTGCCAGGGTGGTGAGAAAGTTTGGGAGCAGAGCTGTGGGAATAACAGAAGTTATGTTTCTTCTTCAAACTCAAACGAAAACGTCAAGATAAAAAAAATAGATTAACCTAAAGAATAGTTTTCTAAAAAGGACAGCTGCTAAGCCATTTACATAGCAGAGTGAAAAAGGAATAAGAAAATTCCTTTTTCAACACCTTTTATTGCTTTTGCTTTCATTTTTTTAATTTGCAGTGTAATATTGCATACATGTGCAGAGGCTGGTGCATGTACCAATAAGGAATTTAATTGCGTTCTAGTCCTCTTACCTAGTTTTGCATGTATTTATCTCCAAGAAATGAGAGAAGAATTCAGCTCATGTTTGCCTGTAGAGTGCAAAATGCAGAAAGCCCAGAAGCGTGTGCACAAAAACATATGCCTCGCACTGAGATGGGTATCAAAAGCCATATGGTTGGTTTGTCTCAAGGTAGATGCCACTGAGCCATTAGACTGATAATTACTGTTAGAGCTCCATGAGATCATGGTAGGGAAGCCCCTGCAGGAAAAGGTGGCTGGGGAAGAAGAGCAGACCTCTTCTTTCCAAGGCAGCAGGGCACAGATAAGCCTCAAATGCTTCCCAGAAAGAAATGTGTTGCAAAGACCAGAAAGAGTCCTTCCATTAGCCATGTGCCTACATCTGAATCCTTCACAAACACAGAGGAGATGATCCTCCCGAAGACAGTATCTTCTGATTCATGCTTATGTTTTCACATTGCAACCTGACTCTACAATAGAAAAAAATTGAGAAGATTTAATGTTTTCACACATGATCATTCTTCTGCTTACAACCACTGAGCAACATGAGAGTTGTCTGTCTTAGGCTCCCCATTTTTCTACACCTGCATCTTCACAATTAGGTAGGTAACATGCAGACTGTGGTAAGGGGTGCCCCAAATGAAAGGCTGCGTTGATCTTTCCAGAAATTTGGCTTGTGGTCCCTAGTACTAGAGAATGACTCTTTCCCCATCCAAGCAGCCCACTTGTGGTTTTCAGAAAGGAAGAAATGCTTTGTGAATTGAAAATACTTTGTGACAGTGGAAACAGAAACCAGAAGTTCACCTAAAACTGAAACACAGTTTCCAACTTTAACCCTGCTGCAGTCACTCTGCAGCGTGGCCTCCAAATTTGGGAACCAGTAAAAGCAGCAACAACAAGAGCCAGAGAGAATTCCTCTGCAAGGAGATGAATTCTACCACAGGTTTGGGCTGATAACACCAGCCCATCCACGCTCTGCCCTTGTGGTTTATGATCTCACCATGAAGCATCTCTGTGGAGTCATTCCCTTACTGCAACCCATCCATTATCCTCTACCTAATTGCTTCCACAGTGTCACTGCAACAGAGATATTTCCTATGGGGTTGAACATTTATATTCCCAAGAGTTGGCATCTGCCAGGTCAAGTTCCCCAGTCTTTACATTTGATGTTACTACAATGGGAAAATGTTCCAGAGAATAGAAAAGCACATTGAGACAGCAATCAATCTGATTCCGCCATTCAGATTTTATTTTAAACAAAAGTGGATTTGCTAAACATCATCTAACATTATTCTACAGAAATAGGATGGAAAGAAAGGGGAATGATGTCAAGCATAATCTGTCCAATACACAAATCAGATTCCCCAGTTAAGAATAACAATGAACAGCAATAAGGTCAATGGGAAGGTGGCACAGTATGGAAAACTAGGAAGGGGGGTTGGGGTTTTTTGTGCTTTTGTTTTGAGATGTGGGAGCTGGGAATGACAACACTGAGCTAATGGCATCCAAGCTGACTCCTGAACATTGGGCACCTCTCTGGGGTCTCAGCTTCATACAAAACCAACCAATTCATCCTGTAAAGAGAATGAGGATGCTCCCCATTTTGCAGCTGGCAGTGAAAGGCCCAGGAGATCCCCTAACATCCCCACTCTCAGGATGGTACCTGCAGCAGGTCAAGGAGCAGCAAGTACCATCTTTCACATCTCTGACTGGAGCTTTTAAACACCAAACCACTCCAGAAACACATAATTTCACTCCCTGTAGCAAGGTTTCAAAATACTTTGCATCTGTATGTTGTGCTAAGGGAAGATGGAGTCCTCTCATGACTACACTATTGGTGTGACACTGAAAAATTTTGGGGTCCTTGACTTGCTTTCCCTCTGTAAGCTTTTGATATTTGATAAAGATGCAAAATCACAAAAGTGTCATTGGCCCAAAAGCCCATCCATCAACTCAGTTTCAACCCACTACAGGGAAATCCCTTTAACTCTGATTCTTTCCCTCCTCCCATGCTTAAGGGCAAAAAATCTTTTCATTACAGGACTTCTCCAATGGACCTGAGAGCAGTTTTTCAAACCAATACCAGTATCATCTCTAATCTACCATATCTGAGGGGTTCAACTGTGAGTCCTTGATTTATGCAACAAAACCTAAGGCCCTCAAAAGCTCTCCCATCAAAATATTGGACTAATCCAAGCATACTGGATCTGTCAATATCTGGATAATTCAACCTCCATCAGGGACAAGACCACTAGTAGTGAAACTTCAGGAATTGTGTTTACCCATCTTGGCATCACAAAGGGCAAAGAACTTTTGCTACCTTTAAAGGGGAATTTTCTCAGTGCTGTATCTTGCCTAACCATGCTGGCAAGAGGGGTGTCTTGGGGATGGTTTTTATCCCATATCCATTTTTTTCTTTGTTTCTGTTTTGCATCCAGAATGGTCACACACACACACACCCCTCCACCGGCTCCGGGAGTATCGCAATGAGTGGGAATCAACCTGGGATCCTGTGAGGGGTGGGGGCAGGGGGCTGCTGCTTCCTTTCGGTGGGAGCCAACAGCGCCCCTGCCGGCTGTGACAGTAACTACACCAAAGGGGAAAGTGCTTGACAGTTGAGAGAAGGTTGTTATTGGGTTTCTGCTTTTGTATGTTGTTGCTGCCATTGTTGTTGTTTATTTGCCTTGTTATACATATATATTAGTAAAGAACTGTTATTCCTTTTCCCATGTCTTTGCCTGAAAACCCCATAATTTTGTTACTAGATGATAAATGGCCTACAGCCGGTGAGCTAACACAATGCTTGTTCTTCAAAACTACTGGCCTATGGAAACTGCACAATGCCCATTGTGTAAGAAGGAAAACTGGAAGTTCACCAGTCTCAGTGTCCTGCCAGCTCAGCCAGGTCACCTGGAACATTGCGGTCTACTACCACCAGGGACCACCAGAGAGACCCCCAGGACAGAAGAACGCATGTGTAAAGGGGAGGGGAAATATGTTAATGATTTTGGGGAAATGATTATCATATGTATGTTTATTCTGGGACAATCAATGAATATGTATGCAAAATACCATATATAAACAGAAACTTTCCTGTACTTAGCATGCACGGCTTTGGGATGAGCTATTCCCCCTGCATCTGGCTAAATAAAGAATGCTTGCTTCTTAATACCTCAGATAGACACCCAGATTTTATAGTAGATGTGATGCAATAGCTGAGCAAAGCTCTAGGTATAAAATGGGACTTGCACACACCTTAGCNATATGTATGTTTATTCTGGGACAATCAATGAATATGTATGCAAAATACCATATATAAACAGAAACTTTCCTGTACTTAGCATGCACGGCTTTGGGATGAGCTATTCCCCCTGCATCTGGCTAAATAAAGAATGCTTGCTTCTTAATACCTCAGATAGACACCCAGATTTTATAGTAGATGTGATGCAATAGCTGAGCAAAGCTCTAGGTATAAAATGGGACTTGCACACACCTTAGCGACCACAATCAAGTGGGAAAGTGGAAAGGATGAATCAGACTTTGAAACGACAAATTAGCAAAATGTGTCAAGAAACTTCCTTAAAGTGTCCACAGGCCATCCCTGTGGCTCTTTTGCCAGTCAGAATTCAGCCAAGGTCGAAAACCAAAGTAAGTTCCCATGAATTGCTGTGTCCATCCCAGCCCCTCTCAGCTAGACCAGGGGTCATAGAATCTTAGGTTACAGTGTAAGATGTAACCAAAAGTATGTATTCTATCACCATCTGTTAAAACCAGGTGGGGCAGGGTTCTTTATCTCTTCCATGATACATCCCTGATAACTCCCTCCAGAGAGATATCTTCTCTTAATGGTCTATCAAGCCTCACTGCATGACTCATAAAATTACATCATCACATTGTGAGATGCTCTGCCCAGAGGGAGGAACCAAGCATTCCTCCCTGGATATAATCTGAGGTTTGGAACACCACATGTAGCCTTTACCTACTGGATTCCCAGAGGACAAGAGCTACATAACTACCACTGGACCTTCAGAGGAAGACCAGACCCTTCTACAGGATCACTGCTTCAACAGAACCATATCTATTACTTCAACGGGACTGCAGCCATCATTTAATTGGACTGCTACCACCACCCTGACTGACAGGATGTCAGATTGTATCCTGACTCTGTGTTTCTGTACTACTGCATTTATTTTTAATTTTCCTATCAAACTGTAGTTCTGATTTCAAGTCACTCACTGGTTTGTTTTCAAACTAGTACACGGCTGTATCAAATGCCATCAATTCACAGAGAAATACATTCAAAGGGAGAAACAGATTCAAATCTATACATGATTTCTTTAGAAAAAACTCTAGCTGGACTCCATCGATTTATAACCCTATTGGGACCAGTTGCTTTGGATGCATCTGTTCACCCATACCAACCTGGGGACTTGTTATATGCAAAGACCTGGAACTCTGAACACTTGAAAGAAAAGTGGAAAGGACCCTTTCAATTCCTGGTAACCCATACGGCACTTAAGGTGGAAGGAATCAAGCACTGGGTCCATCACACATGTTTGAAACCAGCAACCACACATTAAACACAGCAGAAACAAGACTGATTAACACTGTTGAATCAAGGGTTAAAAAGAATTAAAAGTTGATACTGTAGCTAGCAAGGTAGAAGCAAGAAACTAGGGTTTAATTATTAGCATATAGGAATACTGGAAGCAGTTGGAGCAAAGACAATATATCATGTATTTGACTCAGTTATGTTCTTAGAAGTGACAGGGAGGACATTTAGCATTGTAAAGAGGCAGGAACCGAAGAACACACCTGGCCTCCAAGATAGCTGGGGCCAGGAGACGAAGCCTGGATCATGACCAAGGGTCAAGAAGATCTGGCAGTGGGACAAAGTAAAGAGGAAGACATCTGACTTCATCTTCAAGAGACCATCGACCCAAATTAAAGGAAGAACTGCGCAACCGTAATGAACATTCAGTTCATTTTAATACAGAGTGGGGATAGGTGATGCATATGTATAGGCATCTCAGGTGACTTAGATGAATATGTAAGACCTTTGTGAATATAAGGAAAGCCAATGCTTTAGAAATTCG
>VZRF01004028.1:3140-14085 GCA_013396875.1 Vireo altiloquus | reverse complement strand
AGTGCAAGATTTTGGCAGATTACAAAATGTAACCTCTATAACAACTTGTTTGCCACCACCAACCTCTGCAGAAAATACGGTTCTGTGGGAAGCTTTAGTCAGAAATTTGACAAAAATTTGGGAACACAAGTGAAAAGGAAATAGCACCCATACCAATTGGACAGGAATGGAAGGAGAATATTCCTTACAATGAACATGCAAGAACAATACTGTTGAGAATTGTAATATCTCAAAACCAGATCTGGAAATGACCTCAGGAAATATTTATCAGCTGACAGATTGCACTAATACTCCTTGGGGATGTCAAATACCGGAAATATGGAACAGCCCTCAAACAGGACAAAATATCCAGCCAGTTCAGTGGTATCTGGACTGAAAAGGGAATCCAGGCCTCCAAGAAGACCCCTTTCAGGTCAGTGTAAAATATCCTGATTTAATAAGGTCAAGGCAAAAGAATCCAAAGATAAAGGAAAATTGGAATTGCACTCAAGTATATACTTGTAAGTATCCTGAGATATAGCGACTCATCACTGGCTCAAGCTCTAAGGTTAGGATGTGTTTGTAGAAATTATTTTCCCTTTCTTAATGACACCTGGTCTCACCTAACAATTAACGAGACTTGGAGAGATAGAGACTGTGTCGTGGGAATGTAGGGTGTAACTATTCTATCACCATCTGTTAAATCCGGGAGGGGGTAGTTTCCTTATCTCTTCCACACCCATCTTCGCCCAGAGAGATTATCTTCCATTATTAGGGCCATTGAGCCTGGTTGAGTGACTGATAACATGTTATCATCCCATTGTGAGAGGCTCCACCCAGGGGGAGGAGCCAACCATTCCTGTTGGGATAAAGCATGGGATTAAGAACAACACAAGCAGTCTTTTTTCCACTGAACCCACAGAGGAAACCCAGGTCCTTTCTACCAGCACTGGACTTCCAGGAGAAAACTGCATCTTTTTCTACTGGACTGCTGCTTCAACCAAGCCACCATCTGTCACTCCAGGACTACAACCACCACCTGACCGGACTGTTGCCAAACACCCTGACTAACAGGGTGTCAGGTCGTATTCTGACTCTGACAGTGTTTTGTTTGTATTACTACATTTTCTTATTAACTAGTAAAGAACTGTTATTCCTGCTCCCATATCTTTGCCCGAGAGCCCTTTCTTTTCAAAATTATAATAATTTGGAGAGGGAGGGAGGTTTATATTTTCCATTTCAAGGGAAGTTTCTACCTTCATTACCCTAACCTGTCTTTCCAAACCAAGACAGACTGTCAGCAGGATGTGGTAAAATCATTAAGATCCACAGTATGGGTGGGAAGTAATGGAATTTGGACCACACATTTGTCCTTTGGAGAATCAAGAGTACAATGGACACTGGGAGTATTAACATTATATCCCTTGTGGAAGGCGTAATCACTGGGAATCCGACTATGGGGAAAGGTTAAACGTGATGGAACTTGGAAACACCCCAGTACAGGAACCATCATGGAATGGATTTTAGAATCCATCTTTACTCTTCAAATATCTACCTTCAGAAATAGACTAACCATACACAATTTGATTCTGCAAATGGAAACTTTAGCAAATGCAACTCAATTGGGGTTCACTGAAATAAATGAACAATTGCAAGCCACAACTAAAATGACCTTACAAAACAGATTGGCCTTAGACTTATTGCTGTTACATGAACATGGAGTATGTGGATCCTTGAATTTAAATAACAATACTTGTGTGCACGTTCCAAATGTGGCTGCTGAATTGGATGATCAAATCGAGAGGATAAAATAAGTTGCTGCATCTAGCAGAGAATTAAGGGCAGGATTAGAAAGTAACTTGTTACACAAAATATTTAAAGGATTTAGATTTTCTCTGACTAGTTGGTTGGCTTCACTTTTGCAAAGTATAATAGTGAATTGTGATTATAGTAATTATTGTGATTATGATGCTTACTTTAAGCTGAATAAAACCCATGATTGCTAATGCGGCACGAGGAACTTATATGATGTTAGTAAAGAGTGAGGTTTATGAAGGCTTGAAGGGAAGACAAGCTTCACAAGCCTCAAAAGGGGGAATGTTACCAGATGATAAATTGTCTACATCTCGTGAGCTAACACAATGCTTGTTCTACCAAAACCACTGGCCAATGGAACTGCACAATGCCCGTTGTGTAAGAACTGGAAGTTCACCAGCCTCAGTGCCCTGTCAACTCAGCCAGGTCAGCTGGGACATTGGGGTCCCTGATCACCAGGGATCACCAGAGAGACCCCCAAGACAGAAGAACATGTGCATAAAGGGGAGGGAAAATATGTTAATGATTTTAATAAAGAATGCCTGCTTCTTAATGCTACATTGGTGTTAAGGAGTTTTTTATTTTACCTAATTTTTGGTGACAATTTCAAAGTTATAATAATTTGGACAGAAGGGGGTCACATTTTCCATTCCAAGGGAGGTTCCCTCCTTCCTTGGCAGACACTTGTCTTTCAAACCAAGACAGGGGGAACACACTCAGCAGCTATTGCTGCAGCACGCTGCCACTTGTTGGCCAAGGAAACCAAACCACATCACTAGTATGAAGATGTGAGAGCAGCCTGAAGCCTCTGTGGTGACCAGTGGCAGGACCTGAGGAAATGTCATGAAGCTGTGTCAGGGGAGGTTTAGGTTAGATATTCAGAAAATATTTTTTACCCAGCAAGCACTGGAACAGGCTCCCCAGGGAAGTGGTCACAGAACCAAGCCTGACAGAGTTCAAGAAGCATTTGGACAATGGTCTCAGGCACATGGTGCGATTATTGGGGATGTTCTGTGCAGGGTCAGGAGTTTGACTTGATGATCCTTGTGGGTCCCTTCCAACTCAGCATATTTTATGATTCCATGAAGACCTGAGCCCCTCCATCCTGTGAGTCCAACATCTCCCAGACTCAAAGTGTATGGATGTTAGTGCAAGACCACCATGCTTGTCTCAGCTGGTGGTTCTCATTAGGTTCCCATCCTAGCGGTGCTGTAAGGCCGTGTGCCATCCCCAACTCCCTATATTGGCTGTCTTAGCACCCAGGTTGGAAATTCAAAAAAACCCCAAGGCTTTGAGTCACAGCAGGCCGCAAATCCACTATTTAAGACTGGACCTAAGACTATGCCCTCATACTCCTGCAAGTGCTAGGCCTAAAATTACAGGAAACCGAGGGGTAGAGGAGATTGCCAACAGCCAGCCAGGAAGTCTAGCTTGCAGCAAAGGAGACAAAACAACCAAAAGCCCCTTAATTCCCATCGGAGGCTGGGGGTAGCCCAGGCAGAGCAGCAGGGCCAAGGCAGAGAGGTAGCATCCACGGCTCCTGTCTGCTGAAGCCAGACTCCTCCCTGGCCTGCCTGGAGCTTCAAAGGCCTGAATCAAACCAGCATGAAGAACTTGAGTGCTTAGAAAATTTCTGTTTGGACTTAGTTTAATAATGGTATCAGTTTAAAAAAAAAAATTAAAAGTCCAATGATCTCTCCTATATAGCAAAATGAGGCCAAAAAGCATATTTATTTTCATTTAAATTCCCCAAAGGCAATGTAGGGTTTTTTTGTGGATGTCTAAAACCCAAAAACCACTCCAAATTCTGCACATTTTCTTTCTTTGACAAAAGAATTACATTTTTGGGGAAGGCAAGGACAACTTTCTTTTTGTTCCAAGTCTGAGGGAGATCTTTCCAACCAAACGTATCAAACTTTACCAAACTTTTCCATTTTTTCAACTCCCACCCATGTTACTTCGCCATCTTTTTAACATTTGATGTTCACTTTCATCTAACCTTGTTTGTTGTATTTGCCTGAGGTGTAACAAGTAATGTCAATGGGGGAAGGATTAAGTATATCTGTAATTTCTGAAATCTTCCCAACAAGCAGTGTGCCGTAGGAAATAGGAATGATCTGAGCCTCTATGCCAGTCACAAAATGTTACAGCAACAGGGCAAGTAACTGAATTAATATCATGACATTGATAGCCCTAAGTGTGAAATCCCATCCCTCCTTTCAGCCCCAGATTCTAGAAACTGCATTGCTTTCAACTGTTATCTCCCATCCCTCCTCCCCCACTCCTCTGAGAAGATAAAAGTAAGAATCTGGGCTGCTGAGTCAGATTACAAACATCTAAACAAGGCATTTACACAGTTGTTTTTGGTTCCTTCTTCCCTGAAACTCTGTCATGGGGCTGGCAGGAAGCTCGTTTAACCCCTTCCAGAGAAATGAGTTGCTGAGAATCAGAAACCATATGCAGGGAGGAAAAATATAAATAAATTTGCTTTGTGAATGGGACAAATTTCTGAACTTCTGATCAGAAGCTGTTTTTTCTCAATATAAAATCCTGAGTAACTGAGTAGATGACTGGAGAAAAATGGCTGGGAGAATAAAGCACTAGCCTGGAAATTGTGAAATTTAAGCTTTTTGGAACAGCAATGCCATATATGAATAACCTGCAGCAACTCAGGTTACAGCTGTGAGCCTTAGTGTAGTGGGTTGACACTGGCCGGATGCTGGGCACCCACCAAAGCCGCTCTCTCACTCCCCTTCTCACCTGAACAGGGGAGAGAAAATATAACAAAGAGTTCATGGGTTGAGATAAGGACCAGGAGAGATCACTCATCAAATATTATCATGGTCCAAACAGGCTCGAGTTGGGAAAATTAATTGAATTAATTATTAACAAAATCAGAGCAGGATAATGAAAAGAGAAATAAGACCTTAAAAACACCTTCCCCCCTCCTTCTTCCTTCCAAGCTCTACCTCCTTCTCCCCAATGGTGCAGGGAGACAGGGAACGGGGATTATGGTCAGTTCATCATCCACTCTTTCTGCTGTTGCTCAGGGAGAGGAGTCGTTCCCCTGCTCCACTGTGGGGTCCCTCCCACGGGAGACAGTTCACTGAGAACTTCTCCAATGTGAGTCCATCCCATGGACAAGAAGTCTCTGTAAACTGCTGCAACATGGGTATCTCTTTCATGGGGTGTAGTCCTTCAAGGACAGACTGCTCCACCATGGGTCCCCCACAGGGTTACAAGTCCTACCAGGAAACCTGCTCCATTGTGGACTCCTCTCTCCATGGGTCTGCAGGTCCCTGCCAGGACTCTGCCTCAGCACGGGCTGCCCACAGTTTCATAGTCCTCTTTCAGCCATCCACCTGCTCCAGCATGGGTCTCCTCCACAGGCTGCTGGTGGATGTCTGCATCCCCGTAGTCCTCCATGGGCTGCAGGGGGACAGCCTGCTTCACCATGGTCTTCACCATGGGCTGCAGAGGAATCCCAGCTTTGGTTGTCTGGAGTACCTCCTCCCCCTCTGTGCTAGTTTGAAATCAAACCAGTGGGAGATGGCAAGTCAAAATTATAATTAACTGAGAAACTGGTGGTAAAAAACATTGGATCCTAAATTGTACTATTTCTTAGCTAGCTGTGATTTTATGGTACCTTTAACTCCATGTGTATATACTAGTATTGCCTTTTAGTTTGTTTTTTTCTCCCTGTGTAGTAAGTCTGTTTTAAGTCTTATGTCTGTTAGTTTTGTGTCTATTAATAAATAATCCCTTTTATAATAGACCAAGTCGGCCATTATTAAAAGAACTTGTAAATCAGAGTGGATTTTGGGGTGCTGGCCATCCCAATAACGCGACCCCCTGAACTGCCAAAGGCCTGGGCAATAGGCAAGAGCTAATTTAAACCTAGATCATCCGTTCATAACACCCTCCTTCCCCACTGACCTTGCTGTCTGTAGAGTTGTTCCTCTCACATATTCTCACTCTGCTCTTCTTTGACCACAATTACAAGTGCGCAATAACTTTTTTCTTCTTCTTTCTAATTGGCCCAGCCTTGGCCTGCAGCACGTCCATTTTGGAGCCAGCTGGTATTGCCTCTGCCAGACATGGAGGAAGCTTCCAGCAGCTTCTGACAGAAGCCACCCCTGTAGCTCCCCTGCTACCATAACCTGGTCACACAAACCCAATACACTCGGTTTCCCCTGAAAACAGATATCCAAAGCACTCTGGTTCTTATGAAAAAAAGCTCTACTAGAAGAGATCAATGATATGGTTATCATTTTAGAAACTAAAACTTTTGAAGTGACCAGATTCATCAGTCCCTTGAGGGAAGCTCTTCTATTTTTATTACATGAAAAAGTACAATTTCCGACTCTGGGGTGAGCTCAACCTTCAGATCATGACAGCTGAAGGTATACCTTCCATTTCTCTCTGTCTTCTTCAAGTCTTTTTAGTTTCAGTTTATATTTCCTGTTTCAACACCACACCATCTCATTTCATTTTTAGGGCTTAAAATTTAAACAAAAAACAGAAGCATCGCTGACTCAAGATCTTTTTGTATTTCTCTTGGTTTGACTAAAACCAGAGCAGGCCAAATAAAATGAAACAACACTTAGATATCACTTTGGGGTTCAAAATGCTTTGTAGACCTTAGGAACTACCTCCTTTATTATATAGGATGGTGTGTGCTGTCATATTCCTTATTTGCAGGAAGGGATATCGAAAGAGAGGAAGTTTAATGACTTGATATTTTCATTTTAAGCACAAAATCCATGTTCCCAATTCATTGGCTTGCATGCTGGATATCCATGGGTTTTGAGGTACAAACCTTCATGCAAACATGATACAGCACATATATTGAAAATATTAATGATTAAATAAAACCAAATCTTTCTTGCTGAACACAGAAGGAAGAAACTCCCCTTTTGGGGGTGAACAGGGGTACATGGCTGAGAACCATGCTCCTTGCTGCAAAGCACATTTTTGTATTGATCTCAGATCCACTGGCCTCTCAATATCCCCAAGACAAATAAACAATTATGAATTTTTAACTGATTTTGATTGACTTTCCATCCTCTTGCTCAGTTTTTTTCTAGCAGAGTTGAAAATGAAGAAGACAGTCTCTATAGAGACTGCAGCTAGAGCTGCTAAAGCTCCCTTGCTCCCTGACCTGTGAGGAATGCAGAGAACAAGTGCTCACATCTTTCTCCTAATTTCAGCACCTGGAAATTATTCCCTGTATCCTGCAATTTTTACCTCTTTTCCCTTCAGTGCCACTTGCACTCAGAAAACATAAATCCAGTCCCAGGGGAATATATGGGATGCTTTACATCCCAGGACAACACTTTCAACTTTGTTTTGGCACTGAAAAAGAAGGCAAGACTATCACCTGCTTGAGTGAGTTCTTTGGATGATGCAAACAAGTGTCACTTTTTTCTCACTTATACAATCCAGGCAGAGACTGAGGGTATGGGAAGGTCATGACAGACCCATGATTTAAAGGCAGGAGGATGGTTTGATGACTGAATGAGCTGGGGGGCTTTACTTTCAGTTCATGCTGAGACAGCATTATGCAGAGGGAGGCATAGAATCATAGAATTGTTAAAGTTAGAAAAGACCTCTAAGATCATCCAGTCGAACTGTTAACCCATCAATAACTACTAAACCATGTCCCCAGGTGCCACATCTACATGCCTTTTAAATACCTCCAGGAATGGTGATTCCATCACTTCCCTGGGCAGCCTGTTCCAATGCTTGACCATGCTTGCAGTGAAGAAATTTTTCCTAATATCCAAACCTTCCCTGGTGCAACTTGAGGCCATTTCTTCTTGTCCTGTCACTTGTTACCTGGGAGAAGAGGCTGACCCCACCTCACAACAATCTCCTTTCAGGTAGTTGCAGAGAGCAATAAGGTCCCCCCTGAGCCTCCTTTTCTCCAGACTGAACACCGCCAGCTCCCTCAGCTGCTCCTCATAGGACTTATGCTCTAGACCATTCCCCAGCTCCATTGCCCTTCTCTGGACACACTATATTAGTCCCTCAATTTCCCCACTGTAAGGTGGTGACAGTGCTGCCTACTCCCAGCACAGGCCTCCTGAATCAAGGTACAAATCTGCAGCATTGAGCAACCAACACACCAGATGCTTCATGGCCATAAGCTGGAAAAGTCATCCTTTGCCTTGCTTTGGGAGCAGGAGTATTGCCCCAATCCTGTCGTCCATTTTCCACAGCCAGTTGTAAACCAATGCCAGCAGAACCCTGGACGACCTCTGAAGACCTCACTTGACAATCCACAAAGCAATGCAAGTTCTCTTTCCCTTTGCTTAATGAGAGGAATGACAGGATTTGTCTTTACAAACAAACTGTGGGTCTGCTGGTAGACAAAATCAGCAGAGAGATAAAAGAAACAATGGGAAGGAGTCCACTAATTGATGAATGGAAAAAGATGTTTGCCTTTACAAACATACTGTAAGTCTGCTGATAAATGAAACTGGATATTGAAAGATGAAAGAAACAATGGGGAAAAACCATGAATTCCATAAAGAATTAAGAATTAAAGGGGGGGATTATACATTAGAGGGGAATCTTAGATATTAAGCGTTCCTGGAAGTCTGTACCTCTCAAGTACTTCAGCCAATGGGGAACGAGAGAGGGAAATGCGGCCGGGAAATTAGGATAAAAAGGGGGCTGGATCCTCCAAAAATTTGAGAGACCCCAGGGGAATGCCCCATGACCTCTCCCTTTATTCGAATAAAGTAAAGGGACTCCTCTGTCTCCTTTTTGGACATAAACCTCTGATGTTAAAGTTTTGGACCTGCTGATGAACACTGAAACTTTAACAAAACCCATATTGACTATTAAAAAAGTTCTTGACTGCCTCTTGGGTATCTTAAAGGAGCACATAAGACTATGAGGAGACAAATGTAATGCAACTTGCTGGCTATGAATAGGATATACTCCCGCAAAAACCCTCCCCTGATGCAGCTATGACATTATCCAGAAAACATTTTGTAAGCTGGTCTCCAAGTTTTATGACATGAACATATAGAAGGAAATATAAACTCTGGTACCCTTGTGCTGCTTTTTGGCTCAAGGAACTGCTTCTCGTTACATCTTTCTTCCTCTTTTCCCCAACTCCTGAACTAAGCACAGATTTTTTAAGAAGGAAATAATGTTAGTTGAAACCTTTTCCAGTGCATTATTAGCTTTAGAAGGAGTATTTGGGGAAGGGGGAGGCAGAAAGCACGGGGCAGAGGGGATGTGCAAGACTAAATCTCCCCTTGGAGGAAGACATTGGTGTTAAAGGCCAGCTAACTGCTTTTGGTTACATTGTCCTGAAATTTCCTTCTTCCAAGTGTCACCACAGCCTCCCATCCACATCCAAGAGCAAGCAAGGTGTGAAAAAGGAGGCTCACTCCTGGTAAAATTTTAAAAGGTTTAATAAGGGGTTTAATAAAAAGGACAACAGGAGACAGAAATAAAGCAAAGAGTTAATATGGCTGGGTGCTTGGCATGATGCCAGGGGCACACCTTAGCTAACAGACCTCTTCTGTTAAATGCCCGAGTCTCATACATATTCATAGATTTCTATGCATCATTCAAATATTCCTTTTTTGGTATCTCTTGGGTTTCAAGTCCCCCCTATCCTGTCACTATTTCCTCCTTGCAGGTCTGTTTAAAATTCGATAATCCATTGTGGTCCAGTTCTGCTGACCACATCCTTTGGTCATCCTGTGTTCCATACTCTGATCAATAGATTCTTCCTTCCAGAGTCTTAGGCCAGTCTCTGTTATCTTCGGTCAGATGGTCCAGGAATGTGGGGAACTTCCTTGCTTATCTTTGCTATCCTGAGTTAACTACATGAACAAAAAGGAGCATTCTACATATCATGCTATAATTCAAAAAAATCACACTACTATTTCTAAGAAACTATATCCATGCAACTAAGTTTTCTAACATTACACGTATGACATTCATTTTAATATTTGCGAAAAGCCAACAATAAAATATGCACTTATAACAAAGGGATGCCAGAAGGCCGGACCAAGGCAGGACTTGGTGTAGCCAATCTGTGATGCGCCAAATACAATTTCTCTCCCTTTGCTTCCACAATGACTGTAACAGCCCTGCCTGGGCATGTGGCCATCACGTATCACTTGGGCTTGAAACACAGATGAGTAGTTTTAGAAGTTCCCTGTTTTACTCTTAAAAGAATTTTCCCCATACTTTGTTGCTAAGGAACAAATTGCTGGGTACTTAAGAGAGATAAAAGACCTGGCCACAGGGGGAGGAGTCCAGCTAGCCGCCCGTTTCGCAGCAAGATTTGAACTGACAAAAGAGAGCTGGGTACAGTCCCTGCGTTTTTCGTGTTCTCCTGGCATCTGGACCAGAGAGAGGCTCCATCGCCATGTGCAGGCTCCTGCTTTCTGCTGTCTCCTCCTGGAACCCTGAGATCCCAAGCCCACCTTTCCCTGCCCACCAGGAGCCGAGCCAAGGCTGCTCCATCCCCGCCATTTCTCTGCCTGCCGAGACGTCCAGGGGTTCCTGCTGCAGCTCCGGAGTTTGATACATCTCATCTACAACCCAGGATTGCTGTTCCAGCCTGCTGTTTTCCTGAGGAATCCTACTGGGGCACCGGGATTGGCTGCCCCAGGGGGTTTGTGAAGCAGGTTCTCGTCCGCCATTACCGCATGGTCCCTGAGCTTGCACCGGACCGCCCCCTGCAGCAGCAGGGGAACCATGGCACCCACCCTCCTCACCGGGAGCCACCAGCGCCCCTGCTGGCCGTGAGCATCACTGCACCAAAGGGGAAAGTTCCTGACAGCCAAGAAGGTGTCACTGAGTTCTGGTTCTGTTTGTTATCACTACCATAGTTACTGTTGTTTGTTTGCCTTGTTTTATATATATATTAGTAAAAAATTGTTATTCCTATTCCTCATATCTTTGACTGAANCAAATCTCTAACCATGTTCCTCAAAGAATTTGATCACCAGCAGATGGAATTTGCGCTTCCACATCAGAAAGATNATTCCAAGGGAGGCTCCTGCCTTCCTTAGCAAACACCTGTCTTTCAAACCAAGACACCACAGGATGGGCTGTCAGGGAGGATGAAAGGGGTGTTGAGGGGTATAACTTATGCCAACCTTCATTTGTAGTTTGG
>VZRF01004027.1:313716-394102 GCA_013396875.1 Vireo altiloquus | reverse complement strand
AACATAAAGCCAGCAACGCAACACTGATGGTAATTTTTCTTCTTATGTATTTAATAATGCACTGATTAGAGCATAGAACCATAGACTGGTTTCTGTTGGAAGAGACTGCTAAATATTACGTAGTTCCAGCCTCCCTGCCATGGCCAGGGACACCTTCCAGTACACTAGATTTCTCAGAGCTCCATCCAAACTGGCCTTGAACATCTCCAGGAATGGGGCATCCACAACTTCTCTGGGCAATGTCTTCTACTGCCTCACTACCCCTACAGTCAGGAATTTATTCCTAAATCCTACCCTTTTTCAGTACAAAACCATTTCCCCTTGTGCTCTCAGTATAGGCCCTGGTAAGGTATCTTTAGTTATGGAAAGGCTGCAATGAGGTTTCCCTAAAGCCTTCTCTTCTCCAGGCTGAATACCCTCAACTCTCTCAGCCTGTCTTCATAGGAGATGTACTTCAGACCTCTGACCATTTTCATGGCCCTCTCTGGACCTGTCCTATGCTGGGGAGCCCAGAGCTGGATGCAGTGTTCCAGGTGAGGTCTCACTAGAGCAGAGCAGAAGGACAGAATCCCCTGCCTTGCACTGCTGCCCACTCTGCTTTGGATGCAGCCCAGGATGTGGTTGGGTTTATGGCTCCGACCACATGTTGCCAGGTTACATGTGGCTCTTTGTCCTTCAGTGTCTCCAAGCCTTTCTCCTCAGGGCTTCTCTCACCCCATTCTTTGCCCAGCCTATACTTGTACTTGGCATTGCCCTGACCAAGGTGCAGAACCTTGTACTTGGCCTTTTTGAACTTCATGAGGTTTGCCCAGGCCCACCTCTCAAGCCTCCCACAGTGTGGTAGTGTGGTTTTGGACTTTGTTGCTGTTTGTGGGGTGTTCCATTTGACTTTATTGTATTGTAAAATGTTCCTTGTTATCCCCCTTTAAATGGTTGATTCAACCCCTCCTGTTGAGTTATGTGTAAGTGCCATATCCCTGTTATCTCCTCCCCTGGACCCTGTATATGGGTGTGCCTCCTCCCCTTTTCCAGTTCTTTCTCCATCCATCATCCCAACCCCACCTCCTCAGGTTGTCAATCCATTGGCGACTGTACCCTCCCCCTTTGGAAATCCCCTAAATCCTCGACGCCCCTTTGGTTCCCCTTGTTGTCAATCTCCCCTATGTTTGCCCCATTGGTCCCAGGTTGTGTAAACCCTCCCCCAACTCCTCCCCATTTTGGCCCCGATTGGTCCCCAGATTGTACCCTGCCTTTGTACCACCCTCCCTTAAAATCCCCGTGCAAGGCGTGTGCTCCGGCTCCTCTTGCCTTCTCCCCTGGGTACAGCAAGGAGCGCTGTTCCACCTGGCTCCCCTTTATGGAATAAAGCTTTCCTGGACTGCGCTGGATGAAGAGTCCATCCTTTTATTCCCTTACTCCGGCTCCTCGACCAGAATTCTAATTGCAGCGCTGAGCAGCAACCACTGTTGCTGAGCAGCAGGAGGGTTGCTCCTCTGACTGAGACTGCTGGCTTGCCCTTTTATCCAGGCGCAGGCAGCTGGCACCAACCCCTCCTAGCCGGGCAGCTGAGACAGGGCACGAAGCCCTCTTGCCTTTTAACCCCTGCGGCCAGCCTGCCCTGCGTCACCACAGTCCCTCTGGATGTCCCCACTGCATCTACTGCACTGTTCATATTGCTGTCACCTGGACACTGCTGAGGGTGCACTACTTGATGTAGATATTAAATACTATTCATTGTGGTCCAGACCCTTGAGGTTTGTGGCAGTAGCAATTTGTTACCGGCACACTGAGGATTACAACTCTTTAGATGTGGCCCTCTAGCCAATTCTTCGGCCACTAGCAGTCCATTCATCAAACCCATGTCTTCCCAAATTCATAGAAAGAATGCTGTGGAAGCCTTCTTATTAAAGGTCTTACAGAAGTGTAGGTAAATGGCATCCTTAGCTCTTCTCCACTGTAGGAGGAGAAATAATAATTTGCAATTCTTTTGGAGTTTTTGCAATAGCACCATTAGCTGAGTCATTATGTGCCCTTCCTAGAATCCTGTTGGCTGTCTCTAACCACCTCCTGACCTTCCATATGAATTGGTGTGTCTTCTTCACATGAGATTACCCTTGAGTGCTCTCTTCTGTAGGCTGAACAGTCCCACCTCAGTATCATGCTTCACTGGATTCATATGTCTCTGTCATTGTGATTGATTTTGAAATATCTATTAAAAGAGTTGATCATGCTGTTTTCTCCCAGACTTGTGACAACAAATACATATGGTTTACAGTCTTCTTTGTAAGACTTAACATGGCTGTCAGGGAGGTGTTTGTTTGCAGGATCGAGATCTTAATGGTGGAATCACAAGGCGGCCTTCAGAATTCCTACTAAACTTGTAGTGTACGTAGAATAGGAGAAACTTAGGGTAAAACCCATAATGCTGCTGTGACACTATGGCTGACGGGGCAGTCAGTCTCTCCAACACCATGGTAAACTTCCAATTGTAAAACCTGACTATCCAACCACAGTGGTTACTGTGTTATCTTGAACTGCTAATGGTTTTGATATTTGTGTTACGGGAGTTTTGGTTAAAGAATGAATCTGTGATTGCTGCGAGGGATATTTAGGAAATAGAAGGAATGATTGCACATTCTAGAATTTTGTAAGAACCTATTTTAGTTAATAGAATTGAAGTAGCAATAAAGATTTCCTAACCTTCCTGGAAAGCTCCTGAATGCTTTTTGCTTTGCCACAGCCTGATGGTTTTAATTTCTTTCTAATCCAAGGCTCTGTTTGGTCTAAGTGGAGAAGAAGAGGGTAGGTGCATGAGGTAGAGTGTATAGGTTAGCAGAAAAACAAAATAATGGCATATTTAAAATAGGAAGGGACCTGGAAAGTTTTCCAGTTCCAGCTTCTGCCTGGAACAAGCTCCGCTGGAGGGTCTAGACCAGCAGGCAACCCAGCCTCCCTGTGCCTTGGCTCCACTCCAGGGCTGTCCTCATAGGAAAAAGCTTCACCGTCCCTTCAGCATGAGCCTCTCCTGTGCCAGCTTGGGCTGCTGCCTCTGACCCTCCCACCATGCACTGCTGAAGAGCCTGACTATGTTTCCTCCATCCCTTCCTGTCAGTGCCCCCAAAGTCATCCCTCCTCCCAGCTGAACCAGCCCTGGTCCCACAAGCTCTCTTTGCAGAGAGAGCTCCAGCCCCACCATCTTGGTGATCTTCCCTCAAATCTTACCAGTCTGTCAATGTTTTTCCTGTATTTAAAGCATTATTTCTTGTGTGGTCTGACCATGGCTCTCACATACTACAACACATCTGGCACCTGTTCAGCTTGCCACCTGGCTGTTCCCCCAGAGCTGCTGCAGTCCTAGTCTGCAGTACTGCAGCCCTCTGACTTCCACAGCAGAACTCAAAATCTGCCCTTGTTAAATTCCACAGGGTCACCATCATCCCCTTCCTCCCACTTGTCTAGGTCACGCAGCCCTGCCATCAAGTACTTGACTACAGGCACTCCAGCTTGGTGTCATATACAAAGCTGAGGCAGGTGCACAACATATTCTCCCTTGAGACACGGATAAAGGTGTAAAACAGGAGAGATCCCAACAGGCTCTTGAGGAATGGCATGCCAACCAGTTTCCAGGTTGAACACAAACCACTCGCCACCAGCCTTTACACCTAAGCAGTCAACTACTTCTTTTACCTATGTAGCTATCTCCCCATCCATACCTCAGCAGAAGTACCACAGCAGAATCGGTTGGCTACTGAGAATTGTGGTAAATGACATCCACTGCTCTCATTTTTACTCTTAGTAAAAATTCGTGATGTTGTTACTTGCCACAACCACCACCTTCATATGCCTGGAAGCAATTTCCAAGAGGATTGACTACATAAATTTCCCAGAAGCTGAGATGATAACTGGCTTGTAGTTCACCAGATCACCCTTCTTTTCTGTTTGTAAGGAATAGGTACTACATTTACCTTTCTGTAGTCATGACCTGCCAAGCTGTTAGGGTATAGCTCTGCTTGAGTGTCACCCAGCTTGCCTAGCACCTGTTGATGTGTCC
This sequence comes from Vireo altiloquus, assembly GCA_013396875.1. Lineage (NCBI taxonomy): Eukaryota > Metazoa > Chordata > Aves > Passeriformes > Vireonidae > Vireo > Vireo altiloquus. The sequence goes on along the minus strand of VZRF01004027.1, from coordinate 390,051 downwards.
TTTCACATCCTATGCACATATGGGGGACAGGATTGCTCCAGAGGTGTTAGTACTCCTCATTGACACCTAGCACCTCCTTTCTTCCTTGAAATGTCCCTAGACATGAAAGCTTGGTTAACCCTTTCAGCAAAGTCCAAGGTGAAGAAGACACTGGGCATCCCACAACTTTATCCATGGCCACACAATAATATTTGGATAATGTGTGAGTGGGACAGTTACCAGACCATAAAGCTCGATCATATGTAGTCTGACCCATGGCTGCTGTGCAGTTTAAAGTAGGAAAAGCATCTGTCATCCAGTCTGGGGCGTTTCTTCTCATGAATGGGGGTGCCAGGTAACCAGTTACAAGGGTTTTCTGTCTCTTCTATCATCAGAGCAGCACAGAGGGTCTGAAAGAGAGCTGGGGATGCATTCTTTATCTGAAGATATATAAACAGAGAAATCATTTGCTGAGTTTTAGTGGGGTTTTCCCCCCCAATGTCTCTAAAGACAGATGCTAGGCAACAAATATCCTTTTCTTAATGAAACAACACCAAGTTACACATTGATATGCAAACTTAAACTGATGAATCAAATGTAAGGTTTGTTTAGCAATGAATTCTGTGTAACATGAAGGGTGAAGAGGCCTGTGGTCTTCTTTGAACCTTCCCTGAAAGGTCAAGGACTTATGACACATAAAAACTTCTGGACAATATTTCTTTATGCTAGGAAGCTTTCCCAACAGAGAGAATCTTTGCTTTAGTGTCTTCTTTTACCATAAAAGGTGAAATGTGAAGTGGGAGTCAAGCTATAGAAAGACTTGAAGAAATGTGGGAGATGGTTTCTATATTTGTTCAAGTTAAGTTGTTCAAGTTAGGCTCAAACTGCTTAGAGTTAAGTTGTCAAACATGTAAAATCCTTCCCCGACGTTTGTTTTCCTGGCAACCCCATCTCTTCCCCTGGTCATAATATGTCAATAACCCCCTGGTTACACCCATTCCCCCACCTCCTGGGGAGAGGCTTCCTATCCCTCTCCTTCCTCTCCCCTGCCCAAGGGACTGAGTTTCCCTGCCAATCTCCCAAGCCCATGCCTCAACTCCTAGAAACTTCTAACCCTCTCGGTCTCCGATTGGTCCCTGTGAGTGTATCCCTCCCCTACGCTTTGCCCGTTGGAGGTTCCCCTATCTATCTGGCCTGGATGCTCTCCACCCCCTATCCCTTAAAACCCTGTACACAGCTAGCCCCTTGTCCTTTCCTCCTTGTTCCTTCGGGACATTAAAGGGCTGTTGTTGGAGAGGATCCGTCTCGCTTTCTTCATTCGCCTGCGGTCTGAGCTTCCACTCTGCTCGGGTGAACCCTTTAATATTCCCCGATCACCCCATTTTCCCGGTGGCCATCCGGACGCTGATCCGAGGACGTCCACTTGTGGGGGAAAGAGGGACACGGGCACCCTCAGGCCGCCTGCAAAGAAATCCAGGTTGATGATATGATAAGTAAGATTTGTAAAACCCAACAGAAGTGTCTTTGTGACTCCAGGAGATCCGGAGAATGAGTTTTCATGTCCAGCCTGTCACTAGTGATAATTTATGTTAACCATCTCCATAACATACGCTGAATTTCTCCATGTGGTTGCTCCCAACTGTCTATTGCTAAATTACAACTCATGTCTAAATGACATTTGGTTTTAATCTGAGAATGCTACTTGACAGAAGATTGTCCCTTGTTCCCTGTCCCTAGAATCAGTGACCTTCCCTTCATTCTATGTGTCCAGTTTGCACTATTTAAGGTATACACTTTTGGTTACCTTCATACCAAACTGAAGCGTACCCCCTTTTCTTTCAGTACCTGCAGGGCATGGTTTTCCTTTGCTTTTAACTGCAACTTAAATTTCTGATTTAACTGTATTCTCTGCTTAATACAGATGCATAAAGTACAGAGTATGGATATGCTCTCTCCTCTTTTCCCCAATGTGACATTTGTTCCTCCTACCAAAGTACTTTGTCACAAATCACAGAACATCTTAAGTTGGAAGAGACCCCTTAGGACCATCAAGTGTGCAACTCCCTGCTCCTCACTGGACCACCTAACACTAAAACGTATGATTAAGTTGTTGTCCAGATGCTCCCTGAACTCTGTCAGGCTGGTGCTACAACCATTTCTACAGGGACCCAGTTTTGCAGCACCCAGCCACCCTCTGGGTGAGGAACGGTTGTTTCCTGTTGTTCAGTCTGGACTTCCTTTGATGCAGAATCAAGTCTGTTTCCGTGTATCCTATAGCTGGTCTTCAGAAGAAGAAGGTCAGTGTGGTCCAGAAGGACCACAGAATGTCTGAAAAGATTGTCCAAATTTGTCCTCTAAACTTCAGTGGAAGCCAGAACAAATATAAACCATTTAGAAGGCATGCAATTACCACTGTATCTCAAATCAGACCAAGGACTGTTTGTGACTGAAAACTCAAGTGAAATGTGTTCTAAGTTAAAGAATTCTGAATGTCTAATTTGCTCTAAGTTGGAAAGAGAATTCAAGGAAAGGGAGCATTAGAAAACTGGTGAAACATTTAACTCATGCTGTTCAAATATGGGCTGATCAGAGAGAATAGAGAAATAATAATTTGCAATTCTTTTGGAGTTTTTGCAATTGCACCATTTGCAATTTTGGTGGAGTGTAAAGGGTACAGACAGGAAAAGAAGCGGAAGACTCTTTTTTTGAAGGTAGGAAGTCATAGAACCAAAGCTGAAAGTTGATTATGAATGCCCTCTTGAAGTTACTGGCTTTGTCTCCTGGAGGCAAAGGAGGCACATGGAGTGGCCTCGCCAAGGGCCTGTGACAAGAACAGAGAACACTTGTCTTTGCAACTGTTCTGCCTGCAGGCAAACAGGCCGAGAGGAAAGGTACTGTGTCTGCTCACAGGAAGGAGGGAATGAGCTTTGGTGCTGCTAATTGCTTTCAATGGGAATACCATAAGAAATTATAAGGGGTAGAAACTGGGCTAGAGAGAGGCAGGAATGCAGGGTGTTGACATATATGCAACTTGAGGTGAGAGAGCATGAGACATTAACAATAGTGTTAGAATTTGCTTAGAAAAAAAAATTCAAAGGACTGATGTGGATGAAGGTATGCTAATTGGCTAGAGGGAAGGAGTAAGAGCAAATGATGTTTAGTGGGGCTAATCTTCAGAGGGTATTTCTTAAGAGGAATATCAGACATGGTTTTATGGAGTCTTCCAAAATCCCAGTACAGTGGCTCTAAATGTAAAACTACCAAAAGATTTCCTGGTGTTCAAAACTGAAACATAAAAGCAGCCTCTACCCTAGGAAATTGAGTCAATATAGAAAAATGACAGGTTTTCCTCACTTGGAGGGTGAAGGCTGTATGGAATACATTTCTGAGAAAAGTTACTTAAACAGTCATTTAATGAGATCGGGATACCTTGATTTGTTCTGGGGGATGTGAAGATGCCAAAGATGCAGGGTGAAAAAGTTCAAAAGTGAGCTTTTTATATTTTCAGAAGGTTTAATATCTTTTCCTGTGCCCAAATTTTTAGTATGCTCTTGCCTCTGATTAACCTTTCACCCCTGTTGTGTAGCAGAACAATGGTGCCTTTGTTAAACTCTCAGCAGAGTTACTGATTCATTATGTCCTACTTAATGTCTATTGGTAATCCTCCAGTTTATCTGTGGTAGTTTTAGGTTTTTTTTTCTTTTTGTCTTTGCCGTATCAAAGCAACAGAAACAAAAAATAGCACTCAGACTGTTCTGCCTTGTATTTCAACCCCAAATGCTGAAACATGATAGAGAAGCCATTTCTTTTTAACTAGTTTACCATACCTTGTATTGAGTATTGGCTTCAAAAGCATCAAAAGCATTTAAAAGTCTGAGCTTGCACTCTCTTTTCTGAGATGAAGGAATAGCGCTACAGATTGTATACCTCACGGTTCTGTCATTTCTGGAAGTGAACAGGAATGACAACCATTTGAAAAATTTTGCCAAAACAACATGGTAAAGTTTTCCACAGTATGCAAGTGACATTAACATTACTCTTCAAAAGGGTTCCCCAGTCACTGAGGCTTTTACACTGTTTTGTTCTCCACATGCATAAGTATTTTATTTATGTGTCACTGTCATGGATATCAATTGCCCAAATCGTGTACCATAGTATTGGGACTATAAAAAAACACCCACGTGCCTCCTATTGGGTGTAAGTTGCCTGGTCTGTAACAATATTGGATCACGAGCTCTGGCCTCAAGAAATGAAGATGCAGCAGTAGGTCTCTATACTTTGAAAATATAACTACACAACAGTCCCCAGATAGGGGGACTGTTAAAATCAAGAGTAAAGAATTCAGCCGGAGTATGTCAATATTTACTCTTTCTGTATTGCAAGAGGAGTATACAGAGAATTAATTCAATTTGCTGCACTTTCTGTACAGCCTGCATCTGAGATTTGCAAAACTAGTGTGAAAAATATTTAGTGTTTTGTCTGCTGGTTTTGCCTAAAGGTTTGGGGTGTTTGGCTTTTTTATAAACTTTTCTTTCACTGTCGTTTCATAGGAACATTTGAGGTTTTGGGGTTTTATTTTCTTATTATTGCTGAAAGCATTAGAAGTTGACTGCATATAAGCAAATATTTTAATAAAAAATTAATGGTTATTAATGATTGAATTAATTGTTAGTAATGTGGTCTCTTTACAGCATCTGAAACTCTCAGGTGAATTTGCTGCCTCCAAATTTAGGTAACTAAGCACATGAATATTTACAGATCTGCAGAGAGCCACAGTAGCTGAAACAGGTTTTGCAGGCAAGAGGTTTACTATATCCCCTACAGCCTTAACTGAAACTGTTATTGAATCACTTATTGTCACTCCCTGTAAATCACTTCTCCAATACTTTGGAGATTAAATTATTGCTTACACAGCACTGTGAGTAGACACAGCACTCCATCCGTGTCTGAACATCATAGAGAAATTTACCATCTAAATAATATATGTATATAAAACCAAAACAAAAAAAGAAAAATTGAGCTGTCCAGGAGCAATTGCGTTGAATTTGTTGTAAGCAACACACCGATTTTAAAAGGACTATTGTACCAGGGAAAGTTAGCAACACCAACCCATTCAATCTGTGTGCTGGGCTTTTGAAAACAAATAGATCAAATGATTGAAACAGAATCAAATACTCTTTCAATGAGTCTCCATTAGCCCATTGTTCATTGGCTAGACAGCCCAGGTCTGATTCCAGACAGCGCCATACCATCAGAGACCTTGGGCTAGAAGTGTGAATGCAAAAATGCATTCATCGAACAGGTCTGCAAGATAAATGTTTTCATGTCTGAGATTGAAAGCTGAGGGTGGTTAGCCATCTTATAATAGAGAAAATCAGTTCATCTTTCCTGACATCTTCTCTTGTTACCCATATGGGAAGGCATATCTCACATGTGATCAAAATGATCCCCTTTCTTTGTACATGGGCCACAGACTATTCTCATACCTCATAGCAAATCCTCATCAAAGGAGGAGATGTGACTGGATTTGGAAGTGTGCAGGGTCCATGCTTGGTGATCTCATATTCCAGTTACTACAAACACAGTGCTCAAGCCTGTGCTACAGCTGCCATGGGAAGCTTAGTGAATTTCTTGACCCTATCCCTTATGGTGCCATATGGAAGTGAAGTCATGGACCATTTATGCAGTCAATTTGGGTTACATTTTTTTAAGGATTTTAAAACCTGAGGACTGCAACTACTCTGTTCTTTTTAACTGCTTTGCACCAAGTTACCAGTTCTTCTGAGCTGACAATACATTCCCAGCTCACTACAAATTTTGATGGAGACACTGGTTCTTGCCGAGCAGCACCGTGAGGGAATGACTGTTGGAACTTAATGCTGCTTCTACAATCAGCTTCCCTCTAACTGTCACCAGACTCTTGATTTTTCAGTTCTAGATTTAGTATGGTAACACGGGAGTGTTCCTTTATATCACAGGGGGGCTTCTGAAGCTCTTTTTATTATCAATAAATTTAAATAAGAAAAAAAAAATACAGTCACTCAGTTCTTTATTTCATTGCTTCTCAGTTAAATACAGTTCGGAGGCATTAGGTGTGCTCAAAAGAGGTGTATAACTTCTCCAATATGCCACCAGCTCTGCAATAGCTGTCAGGTTAGCTGTTTCAGCCCGTGATACCTAGTCACTTACTGCAGTACGCAAGTCTTTAGAGAATTTGCAGCTACCTACTGCAGCTGTTGCATAAGATGATCCAAACTTCTAAGGAGAAATACAGGAATTTAAAAGACATGTGGTAATTTTAAATGTTGAGTAACTTTAAAGATTATATGGTGCCAATCCCAGAAACTCCTGCTGATCTTCCTACGATATGGAAAGGAGAGGACTAAAGAAAAAAAGGATTGAAAAATTAGAGAACTTTTTCAAAAGTAGAGTAGTAAAGTTAGAATCTGTATGTAAGCCTAAGCATTTATCTCTTTATGGAATTGCTGAAATATAAATATAAATAATCTGCTAGTTACTTGAAGGGTTATTTTGCGACCCTCTCCTCTGCCCTCCCTTCTTCAGAGGCATGCACAGTGTGTTTTCTGTATTGTTTTGTGACTAAAAATGGGAAGTAATAAATATTTTTTGAGTCTGTATTTTTCCAGTCTGGAAGATATTTTGTGGACCCACATTGTGACAGGATGTGTACATCCCATTCCTCTTCTGTGAAAATCAAGAGTAGCAGGATACATAGACATAATCCTTAAAACAAACAAAGCTTTGCAAACAGAGTTTTAAAACTAGTAAATGTTGAGGGTTTTTTTTTCCATCTGTGTATTATCCAAAAGCACACAGTACCTCTGGTGCCAATTAATCTAATTGGTTTGCTTATTTGGTCAATGTTTTCAAGTGCCACTAAACACTCTCAGGCTTTGGCATGCAATTAAAGAAGATTATTTCAGTAGTTAAGAAGAAATAAAAAGGAGAAAAAAAGGGACAATTAAACCATATTTAAATGTCTTTTTGAGAGTTCATAACTAAATGCGTGTACTGTTTATACAGATGCATGTGCAAATATGAGTCTGTAACTGATTTGGAATATTAAATAGCTTCAAGATTTTTGTCTTCCACTAAAAATTCTTTGAAACATTAATCATATACTGGCTTTTAAAAAAGATAGGTTTTTCCCTAGCATTCTTTTTTTTCCAGTTTTGATTGCTTTCTCTCCCCTTTCCTTTGTTTCTTGTCTTTAGTATTATGAATGCTCATGGTTCAAAGACCATGAGGGAGGCTGACAAGGAGCAGAGTAATAGTGAGGTGGAACAGGATGTGTGTCTCTCTAGGTCAGCTTGGCATTTGTGATGTTCCTTCAGCAACAGTGGGCTGTGGACATAAAATGAACAGTAAGGCTTTTATTTTCAACATACTAATTTTTTAAATTGCTGTTTAAGGGAAGTGCTTGCCTAGAGAAAACTGAATATGCTGCATTGCAGTGTCCCAGAGAGTGAGATTAAGTGAAACAAATGCCACCACCCTCTCTTGACACTGCTAATGGTACTTGAGTGTGTTGTCCAGAACACAAGCTTGTTACTTGGTGCATAACACCAATTCACACACTGAGGAGAGGTGTTTCAATTTTCATTCTAGTTTGCACAAAGTAGGGAGCTAGATGGTAGCCCATAAAAAGGCTAGCTCACCAAACATCAGAACTTTACATTATTTATACATTTTCTTACACAAAGGCATCGGCATTCATTGATTACAAATTACATAACTTTTCTATTAATTACTATTCAAACCCCTATTTGCTAGTGATATCTCTCAGTTCTCATGCCAATTAGTCCACATGAGCAATTGGTGTCTCCAATTGAGCTTGGGTCCATTTTGAGTAGGTGATCAATCAGTCAATGGTGGCAATCACCCACTGTCAGAATTACCTTAACCCCAGCTACTGGTCAGTTCTGCTGACTTCACTCCAGGTGACTCTTGCCCAGACAGCCCATTCATCTTTGGATTGTCTTCTCCTTTCCTGAAGGCAAAAGATTACCCAAGCACACAATCTTCACAGTGGAATTGCTAATCATAACTCTCTAGCTATAGCTACAGATTAACAAGAACAAAAAAATTGCGAAGTTTGATTCCAGTCTTGAGGGGCTCAAATCTTAGGGGGCTCAGTATCAAGTGCAGAGCTGTTCAGACTTTGAAGGCTCTGTCCTTGAATACTGACACCTCCAGCTTGCTCTCTCCTCTGTGCAGAGGTGCTTTGCCTGTGCCAGAGAAGCCCAGCCGCCCATTACCATCCCCTGGCAGCAGACATCCAAAGAGCTGTTTGGAGAACAAGTGTCACCTTCCTGTCCCATGCCCCCGTGCTCTCAGGTCCGAAGCTCCAGACAGTGTGAGCTTGCTTTGCTGTGTCTGACTGTAACCTGACGAGTGATCCCATGCTTCTCCCCGTCTCCCACCTTCACTCCTTGCAGGCTCTTTGTTTTCTCTGTGCCATACCACACATCTAAACAAAACTAAAGCCTGGATAAAAATATGAAGAAAGATGCAGACAGGTTTTAAGCTAGATGAGATGTAATCACTTTGTAGTGGAAGAAAAGTCTCCCTTTCTCTGCCAATTACTTTGTTGAGGATGTAGAAATTTACTACTGGGTGGTAACTAACCCCCGACTGTTTCAAAGAGAAATAAAATACAATTGCAGTAGAAAACTAGGTGGGTGATCAGCTGAGTGAAACTTCATTTTAAGCAAATGATGCATAAATATGCAGAGCAGAAGAGAAAGTTATCTCAGCTGATTACTTCTCTTGTTTTGTACTCTAGTTTTCTTTTACTGGGCAATCTTTTTATGAATATTGTATTAGTACTGTAAGATAGAAATGAAGAATCAGCATATTGAAGTTAATGGCACAAAATACAGTGATCTATAAACAAACTACAGGCAGTTTGAATAATGTGAGTAATTCTATGCCAGCAAGTGTCTTATGTCCCCATGCTAGTTTCTTTAGAGCAAATGGGACTTCACCATCTTAGATTTCCTAAAATGGAATTATATACCTAGAAGCCTGCAGTTTGTTTATGTTTCTCTTCAAACTAATGGCACATTGTGGTTGTATTTAATTAAGCCTTTTTTCCAGCCTCTTCAATCTTCAAAACATCTTCATGGGTTTTGATCTTCACATAGTTGCATTTATGCTAATTAGATTCAGCCCTGCACTGAGACTCTGGTGTATAAATGCTAAAATAAGAAAAATAATGGATGTTGCCTCCCTAGCAATAATAAAGGCAAGATATCACCAAAGNAAAAATAAAATACATATATTTTGTATTTATATATATTTAAAAAGATATATATTTTGCTTGGTTAGTAATTTTCACTGCAACCTCTTAAAAATAAAGTGTGGTGACAGGGTCTCCCTTTTCTTGCTTAGAGGGAACTAGGAGGTTATAATATGTGAGAACTTGGGGAGTCCATAATTATTACACTACCACCCACTTCAACTGTATTTTATACAGAAATCCGTGTCAGGCCGAGGTGTTTATGGTCCAAGGCCTTGTTTCTCACTGGAGCCTCTGAAAATCCTTGAGAGGAAGGTGAAGGGAACAGGTGACAAACAAGTATCGACTAGTTTTTACCAAAAGTCTGTTGTCTTATGAACCTCAGACTTCAGGACACAGTTTAATTTAGACAAGATAGTTGTTCTCCTCAACCACTAACAACACACAGTAACATCTTGTTGGCAAATTTGGGGATAGGGAATAAGACTAAAAGGAGGAAACAAAGAGAAAGTGATTATTTTTATTCTCTGGTTGTTTTTAGTGGACAAAATGATCTGTGTAAAATGAACAGGGAAAATTTCCTATCTGCTTTTCTGCTTTTCTTCATTGAAAATACTCTGTGAAGAGCAATGAAATACCCAAAGCATGCTAATTCAAAGTGTCTGTCACAGGCTAGTGTCATGTCTGAGAGCCAGTGGGCCCTAATCTCTGATGAAGGGATCACCATCATGATCAGTTTGCACGGGTTAGGCCCTCACTTCTGTAAAACCAAATGTCAAATTTCTCAAGATCTTGGCAATGTTCCCCGTTAGCTGCATTTGCACTGGTTGTTAGCTGTCTTCATCATCTAGCTTCACATGTGACTTTTTTGCTGCTTTTAAAGGCAAAGGAATCTCTTTTGCTATGGACCATAATGAAAAAATTGGATGAAATAGACATCTGTACAGTGAAAAAGAAAACTCAAATCTCAAATTCCTCTTGACTCGTTCTCAGCCACCTCATATTTTATGAAAATGGAGGAGAAGATTGGAGATATCTGCACAATTTGATTTTGTTTTTTTCCCAAAGGAATGTACAGTTGATTTGCCTTTTCAAGATGTCACTTTTTCTTTGGTAGTAAAACAGTCAAGGAGCCATTGAGACAAATATGTGTGAATTGTATATGTTGAATTTTAAATCGCACATATTCAGAAGCAGTTCTTGTTTCAGAGTTGAAAACAAATGTTTCTAGTGTTAATGGCTGTGATCTAAACCTTGTGAAGTCAGTGCACACGGAGAAGCATGCAAGATAGTTAGAAAATTGCTTGGCAATTACCACCTCCAGCCCACAAAAAAAACTTCAAAAGCCTGTGAAAAACCCACCTAGAAACGCCACAGAAAATGATCAACAAAGCAGCACAGAATTATATGATCAATAAACTCCCCGTGAATAATTTTGGTAGTTCTATTATAAATAATGGGCTCAGAGCATTTGACCATAAGCTCAGTGAAACTAGATACAGCATTTTCATGGCTTTCCATCAGTTTTGGGTGGGGTACAAAGTACTGTCCCACTCAACCTAACTCGAGGGTTAGGTTTCATTACCTCAGTTTTGAATAGGTACAAGCCAGTATAATACAGTGTTAGAGCAGTATCTTGTGGTATTATTCATTAATTTAAATAACACTTGACTTTTGTTGATGTAGTAAATCTTCAGCCTTTCTGAAAATCAGACTTTTCATAGCCAATGGATCTGTAAAAATAGCACATCAAAGATCATGTAGACAGGTAGCATTGACAGCAAGGAGCAAAGTCAGGGACTTGGGCCTCCTGGAGTATCTCCACCAGATCAGAATGTGAAGACTATCTGCTATAAGCAGTTCCTCCAAAACTTGGCTTGTGAACCAGCTGCCTTCTGATAGACCCATTCCCTGACAGACTTCTTCTATTTGCAAATAAGGAAACCCATAAATGTTAATTGAAATGTGGGAACAGTCTGAATCATTCATAATTTCATTCTAGGGAATAGAATGCAGTAAATCGAGGTTGGTATTCAGTAGCCTGTTACTGTAAATGCTTTAAAAATAGTCTTAAAATAATGTTTACCTTTTCACTTAAGACAGTTATTCACTGAAGTGACCTTACCACTTACTGTGGTAAGCCTAAAGTCAGGATTCAGCAGGCCAAGCAGATGTTACAGTCAAGCAGTAATCAAAATGTACATCAAAGTTTGGAACTGAGAAGAAGCATTCTTTCAGCCTTTTTGGGGTTTTTTGCCCCGCTATCATAAAACCCATTTCCTTAAGTTACATTACTTTTCTAAAGGAATAAATAGAAATGAACACTGTTTCTACTGTGATGTTATTCTAAGTACCTTGCAGGCATTGTACCCAAACTCTGGTTTAAAAAATGTACTTAAACCACAATTTTTCAGTCTTTGATCTGCAATGCAAAGATGATAATGAAGTCCTGGCCTTAAAGCATCTAAAGGCCTGTTTAACAAATAATTTTCTTTTATTCAAGGATAAGAATTACACATGTTTGGACTGAACTTTTTTGTCATTATGAAAGATTTCAATTTTTTTAATGTTCTCTATTTAGTAAGCTACTTTGCACATGGCTTTCTAAATAGTTATTTGTGCCTGTAGTACAGATAGACACATTTCATAAGTTTAAAGTAATTCTTATTTTAGATTTATTTAGGACAAGAGGACACAGTCTTAAGCTGCACCAGGAGAAGATTAGGTTGAACATTAGGAAGAATTTCTTCACGCAAAGAGTCACTGGGCATTGGAATAGGCTGTCCAGGGAGGTGGTGGCGTCAATGTCCCAGGAGGTTTAAGGAAAGACTGGATGTGGCACTCAGTGCCATGGTCTGGTTGACAAGGTGGTATTGGGTTGTAGGCTGGACTCGATTATCTCAGAGGTTTTTTCAGCCTAGTTGATTCTGTGTAATTCTCTTATTCTTCGACATGATAACAGCATGTGATATTTAGAAAAAATTCTCTGTGTTTTAATTAGTGCCCTACCTTCAGCAGATGTCTTGGATGCTAGCTTAATGGTTTGTCAACCATTTTGCAGAACCAGAAGGAGATATTAAAATGGAGGTCTGATCCCTTGGTGAATGGAGATAGAAGTTTTATCCAGTAAATCCTGAAGTGAATCTAACAAAGAACACAAAACTTAGTCTGCCTGGAAAAGCCCTGACCTATCTTTCTACTTCTTGTTTTGTGTTGATCTGTTTAGAAGATGAAAATAATAAGCCATAGCATGCAATAAGCTTTACAAAATACAGATATGGCACAGTGAAATGATATGACCTTATGAATGCTTTCCTAGCTTATACGAATACAAACAGTTTTAAACACCAGCACAAGCTTATTGATGAAACAAATACAAGTGCTAAACTCAGTGATTTTCAAAAATGCCTTTGATTATTTCTAAATCCTTGTGAATTTAGTTCTTGGAGGTTTTTTTCTGAAACCTTACCTCTTTTGAATGTAACTTGTTAAATTACGTCATTGACATTTATGCCCTGCTAAGGTGTAGGCTCTGTTGGCTGAAAATATACACATACATTAACATATAATGAGTGCACTCCATGTTATTTTCTTAAATGTCCATGCAGTACTTTCTTTAGCACAGTTACAAGACAGCAGTAACCTGCAAAATACACTGTACTGTGTGAATTTCTATCCATACACCTTTAGTAGGACTGGTAGTACATGATGCTGCTGCTGTGGAAAGAATGTCAGATACCATCCAATGACATGTCGAAATGGACAGGCTAGATGAAAAACCATACCTTCAGTTATCTCTGAACATACTTTCCTTCAAAACCCATCTGCAACCTATGCTTTTCCACATGGCAATTCAGAACAAGTATCTCCAGACATATTCTAAAGGTCTGTATTAAGTCCAGCATGCACTGTCTCTACTCTGCAACATTTCTGACCCTTATTGATGTTGGATAAAATAATCTTCCTGGCAGATGGTTCTGCAAGTCTCCCCTTGGTCATGCTCTGCTGCACACCTGACCTCATGCATCCTCCAAATCAAAACCTTTACCACTAATACCTTGACAGTACAACCCAGCAGTACATTTGATATCCTCCCTTGCATTTAGAAAGCATAATTATCATGCAGCAATGATCTTTAGCATGGACTATACCAAATATCTTAGTTAGCTACAGACCAAAATTAAATGCCCCTTTATTTATTTCTTGTTTTCTCATCCTATGCCCTCTGTGTAAATGTATTTTTCCCATTCCAGAGACATGCAGTGAATCCTAGTCATGGGCATCTGTCATAACTGAAGGCTGCATTTGGATCTTTCTGTCAAGTACCACTTTCTTTCTGTCAAGCACCAAGATAATCTGTGTTCTGCCTATACAATTTCCTGTCATACTTTAAAGGGAAATGATATGCTGTGCTTTTCTGTGGAGCTATGCCCAGCTCAGCTGCTGAAATCCTGTATCCCTGATTTTGTGACATTCAAATGCTGCATGTAATGACCTCATAGTCAAAGCCCACTAATGTGTCTGGTACCCAGACAATGGCAAAAGAGTGAAATTCTTACTAGCATTTATTCAGACATCTCCTGTTCTGTGGGAAAGGGGAGGCACTGGTAAGGCACTTTGGAACTAGCAGTCCAGACTGATGAAATTGCCTAACAACTGGTGGTAGTATACATCCAGGAAAGACATGGGTAGGATTAGTACAACTTGCTCATGAGCTGCACCCGGCCTTGTGAGACTTCTTGCTACCACTATGTCTGTAAGCTGCCAGAGTTCTGGTTTGGGATATGTCCTTCTCATACTGGTTATGAAAGTTATGGTTTTCCTACAGCTTCCTTAGGACAGCTTCTGGGATTTCAAGGAAGTTCGGTGAATAAAATACTACATTACAGAACAACTACGTTGGCATACAGTGTTCAAATTGGGATTTTATAAGTAGCAAATTTTTTGTAATATCTTTTGATATAATTGCTGTTTATAGAAGCTTGTATTTTTCATGAAAAGTTTCAGCCTTGGGGTAGTCTTTTGAAAGTAAGGACATTACAGTTCAAAAGATACCAATATTATTTTTATTTAAAAAAAAGAGAACTATGACCTTTGTTTTCTTTGTTGCTTTATGAAAAGCTAATGACCATTGGTGTTTACCTCTTAAAATAAGAAGAAAAATCAAAGAGGTCAGACTTAAACTCATGATGCCTGAAACACTCATCAGGACTCATGTTGAAGGTTCTGACAGTTTATTTACATTTGATAAGCTTTTTCCTATACTACAAGTCTTCTTAAAAAGTAGACATACGATTAAAAATAACATTATTTTCCCATTATTTACCTCCTGTAATTACTATACTAAGAGGATATGCACAAATTCAGCAGTTTATTAAAGACATTGCACTAACTTTAGCTACCTGGCTATAAACATTGCACTCAGTAATGCTCAGTAACCCTCATGACCTTATGCATAAAAAGCACGATGAACTGAATGAAAGTTTTGAAGAATTGACATTGAAAACACTGGGGACACAGTGAACACTATTTGCTTTACGGAAACAAACAGATGAAAAATTTAATAATTTCTGACTTCAGCAACAGTTTTCCTCTCCATGCTGTGCCCTGATTGTATTTCAAGTAGATGAAGCATGCTAGCCAGTCAGCTCTCTGGGTCCATAAAAGTGAGAGGGGCTGTAAACTTAGCTCAGCTGTACAAGCAAACCTGCTGTCTGGCATCAATTCCACTTGGTGTAAGTAGGAAATCTGAAACAACTGCAGCCCTCATGGTAGAATACTCATATGGAGAGGAGGGTGAAATGCCCAGATTTCTTATTTAAACACTAAACATTTTGATACTTTTAACCAGCAGTGTTTTGCTTTTGAAAAAGGAATCCTGGTAACATACTCATCTTCACATCGTAAGTAATAAATGTAAAGGATTTTATAAATCACATGTGTTAATTTAGCTGATGAATTTTCTTTTGCTTTGTTGGCAGTGTTTTTGCAGTCTAGCCTCCTCATGTGGGGAGAAGATGTCTTGACCTTTATATTATGTACTATCTCCTTAACCGATGGAAAAGCCATGGTAAATCTCAGCAGAAAATGTTATGACAGCCTTGAGAACCCGGGTCTTCATTTTGTCTTGGGAACAGTAAGTTGCTCTTTCTAGTTCTCTCCTCCAGAACAGTGTTGAAGCATATGCAAATATGTGCAAACTGTTGTAAAAATTGAGGTGCCTTTGGGGCTAAACCTTTGCTATGATCAGAATAAACTGAAGTGTAAAATATATTCTAAGCCCTCTCTTCAGAATAACTGACAAGAAGCATTACTTCAGTAAAAGAAACAGCTGTGTGCCTCAGCAGTGGATGGTATGCCTGGCTGTTACGTAGATGAAATTCCATCTATTGTGCTTGTTTTTAAAGTAAGCCCATCAAAGTGTTGTTGCCTGTTTTAAATGCTTCAGTTTTGCATGTTAGAGATTAGTCTTTTTCTGAGTCACTGTCAAAAGTGCAAGGAAAGAAATTTATCTCTGCCTTTTGTTTCTGTATGGAAATTTGTAGCTCAGGAGCTACCCTGAGCTACAAATGCAACACAGCTGGAAAGCCTAAGTTGGTTGTCATAGCCCAAGTTTCTGGCCTATGAGAAGATGAAAGAGAATGCGTTATATTATCTTTTTCTTCACTGCACAAAGCAGGAAAAAACGACATAGGTTCCTTGAAAATACGGCAATTGCAATGTGGAAAGTTTTATTTTTTTAGTTATGCCAAATACAATACCATGGATGTAATACTGATAATTAAAAAAATCCATGTAGAAATAAAGTAAAATTTCCTCTCTCAGGATGAATTTAGAGCTTCTCTGACAGACATAATTCAAATGCTTTCATTAACCATAGTTCAGTGCAGTATTGCTTTCTCTAAATTTTGACTGATTAGGCCAGAGAAAAAAGAAAAAAGAAAGAAAGAAAGAAAGAAAGAAAGAAAGAAAGAAAGAAAGAAAGAAAGAAAGAAAGAAAGAGAAAGAATGAACTATCTCAACTCACGACAATTTTTTCATCTCTTCCATGAGATCCTATTGACATAGTGTGGTTTAAGAAGTAAGCCA
Source organism: Vireo altiloquus (assembly GCA_013396875.1). Taxonomy (NCBI): domain Eukaryota; kingdom Metazoa; phylum Chordata; class Aves; order Passeriformes; family Vireonidae; genus Vireo; species Vireo altiloquus. The sequence goes on along the minus strand of VZRF01004027.1, from coordinate 373,721 downwards.
CAGCTGGAAATCCCTTTGCTTCATTATCTGTATTTCTAGGTATTTTTCCAAATGGAAAAGGAAGATGACTGTTTGTAATACATATGGGATACTTCTCTTCAGCCCTATCCCTGTCAGGAATGGGGATGCTGAGGAGCCATTAAACAAGCTACTGTTTTTTGAAATCATGCTGAGAAGTACACTGGAGGAGATTACAGTGCTGCTGATGCACCTGAACCCAAAGTAACAATCCTTTCAGCATGATCTTTCTTAGTTATCTCAAAACCAGGGCTATATCGTGCAAGGTCTATGTAGCAGAGAATGTCAGGAGGGGGTTCTTCTTTGGACCCTGACTTCTGGCCCTGCTGTGTTCTTTATTTCAGTGTCTCATGTCCCGAAAAGGTGAAATGAGGCTTCTTTCTGCTGTTTCAAAGCTTGTTTATTTTTCTTTCTTATCCAATTTTCGGAGGCACAGACTGTGCTGTGACCTCCAGGAACACGAGGACAGAATGGCAATGGCTACCAGAAGCAGGTAGCTTTTATATCTATTATCAACCAGTTAGAAAGCTTTACGTATCTTATTTTGTTCCCAAAACCAGTAAATATCAACCTTATTTACATGTCTCCTCTACACTAAATTCTGTCTACCAATTAACAAGTCACAGGAACTCATGTCAGAGGGAAAAAGGAAGAGAAGGAGAAGAGAGAAGAAGAAGAAGGAGCCAACACCCTAAAATCTCCATGTTGGCTCTATATAATATATATATAGCAAAACCTAAAAACTACAACTACACACTCTGTGGTACACTAAACAACCATCTCCTCATTTCTTTGGTGTTCTCAGCTCATCCAGATGTGGGGGCAAATGCTCCCATGAGCTTGGTTCACAGGCCAAGCCTTTTTTGAGGAGCTCTGAGGGTAAAACAAACACCCAGAGGAGCAGGAAAAGTTCCCAAGCTTTTCCTAGTCTCCGACAGAGAAAACACATAGGCATTTTCCTGACCAAGGGGCAGAATCATCCCATGTCTCTGGAGGCTGAAGGTGACACGGCCATGGTCAAGCAGATGAGTCAGGCTCAGGAAGCAACAGCTGGTGAACAAAGATACCTGGGCATGATATGAGCAGATCTGTGATAGAAAGAATATCATTGAATTGAAGTTTAGCAATTTCTTTTTTTTCATCATTGATGAAAAAGCTTTTTCTCCATATAAAATCACTGCCAAACCGCAGACCAGAATAGCTATTCCAACAAAAACAACAACAAAGATTTTTGTTTCTGTAAGTCTTCTGTTAGAAATTTTATGAAATATTACTGCCAACAAACCAGTGGCAGAGATCTCTGCCACTAGCTTGCAAGGCTAATACCAACACATACAGAATCACAAAACATCTGAAGATGGAACGGATATCTGAAGATCATCTAGCCCATCACACCCTGGTCAGAGCAGGCTTAACCACAGCAGATTGCTTGGGTCATAGTCCAGTCAGGGTTTGAGAATTTCCAAGGGTGTACTTCACAAAGACACTGGGCAAGCCTGGTCCAGTGCATGACCCACTTCATCACAACAAAGGGGTTTCTGGTGTTTGGGTGGTATTTCCTGAAATTCAGTTTGTGTCCATTGTCTGGTGGTCTTTAACTGGGCGTCACTGACAAGTCTGGCTCTGTCTTCTTTACACTTTTCTATCAGATATTTACACACATGCCTCTAAGTCTGCTCTTCCCCAGACTTTATAGTCGCAGCTCTCTCTCAGCATGTGCTTGTAAGATAGGTGCTCTGGTTCCTTAACCATCTTCCTGGACTTTACTCTGCTTTCTCCATTATGTCCACACAACCCTTTTAGTGTGGAGAACAGAACTTGTCCAGCAAAATGGTGTGTCTCAGCAGTGGTGTGCAGAGGGTAAGGGTCACTTCCCTCCACCTCCTGGCACCGTCCTAATGGAGCACAAGAGGCTGTCAGCCCTCCTTGCTGCAAGAGCACTTTGCTGAGGCATAGTCAGCTGCTGTCCACAAGGACTCTTGAGGACTCTTCTGAAAAGCTGCTTTCCAAACAGTCAGCATCCAGGGATGTGCTGGTGCATGGGCTAACTTCTCTTCAGGTTCAGGGCTTGGCATTTCCTTGTGTCAGTCTTCACGAGATTTCAGTCAGCCCCTTTCTCCAGCATGTCCAGGTACCTCTGGATGGCTGAACTAACCAGCTAGTCTAGCAACCACCCCTCCCAGTTTTGTGTCACCTGCAAACTCTGTCTAGTCTTTCTGGATGTTCATGAAGGAATGGAATACTACTGGCCCTAGGATCCACCCGTGGGGCATATTGCTGCTGACTGACCTGCAGCTGGACTTTATGCTACTGAACACAACTCTTTAAGCCTGGCAGTTAAGCCAGTTTTCATAACATCTCACAGTCCATTCATCTGACTTCAATTCAATAGTTTTAAGAGACTGTGTCAAAAGTGTTGCTAAAGTCAACAGTAAGCAAGATGTACTGATGTCCCTCATCCACTGAGACAACCACCTCATAGAAGGCTAAGTGTCACTTCATAATACTGGTCTTTATGACATTAGAGAGGAACATCTTCAAACCTTTGGAGAACTCCCTAAAGTTAGTTATTATCCGTGCAAATAGACAGGCAACCAGCTATCTAGGGAACAGAAAAAAGCAGATTTAGAATTATTTGCTTCAGGTCATGTGAAAGGTCAGTGGCAGAAAATGAACCAGAATACAGATTTCACGACCAAGGTGTTTTCAGTGCCATCTTTACTACTTCCCAAAACCAAAGAAATGAAGGAGAGTCACCATATAAAAGTAAAAAAAAACCAATAAAAACCCAAACCAAAACAAAAATCCAAAATCCATAGACCCTTGAAACACTGATCTTGAGAGTTTTGCATGTAAAATAGTTACAGAGGCTGGTTATATCCCACTTCTTTTTCAGTGCTTTGAACAGAGAAACTCATTGCTCTGGCAAACCTTCCTTTTCTCTATCTCTGTCTTTTTATGTATCACAAACTATTGTCCTGAAGTATCATTTTTGCATTCAGCCGCTGAATGCTTGAAAGATTATGATTTCAAGTTTTTGACAATATATGTGTTACTTTCTGTTCATCTGCAGCCACAAGGGCTCTACTTCACAGCAGACTTGCTGCAGTTGCATGTGGCAAAGGCAGAGCCCCCACATTGTGCCAGTCACTTGTACAGTATAGACATGAGGAATTAGGTAAATGCAACCTGTATATTAATTAATATAATGGAAATAAGTTGTGAAACATGTATAAATAATGCTTTAAAAAGGCACTTTCTAAGATTTCTCAAACAGGATGTCTGAGATACTGTTTCTAGTAAATCAGAGCCACGTCTTAGGTAAAAACAAACAAATTAAAAACCCTCAAACAAACAAACAAACAAAATCCCCTAAACTCCCTCTCCAACCGAAAAAAAAAAACAGGAAAAAAAATTATTGTCTCAACATTTCAGTTGTAGATTATTAGGATATTACCAGCTGGGGTGGGTCAACCCCAAATGTACAGACAGACTGGGGAAAAAGGTGCTGCAAAGCAGCCCCATGGAAAGGAACCTGGGGTTCCTGGTCAATGGAAAGTTGATCATGAGCCAGCAGTGCCCTGGCAGTCAGGAGGGCCAAGCGTGTCCTGGGGGGCATCAGGCACAGCATCGCCAGCCAGGCAAGGGAGGGGATTGTCCTGCTCTGCTCTGCTCTGGGGCAGCCTCACCTCAAGTGCTGGGGGCTGTTTTGCGCACTGCAATATAAAAAAGGTATTAAACCATTAGAGTGTCCAAAGGAGGGCCATGAAGATGGCGAAGGGCCTTGAGGGGAAGGCATGAGGAGTGTCTGAGGTCACTTGGTCTGTTCAGCCTGGAGGAGACTGAGGGGAAACCTCATTGCAGTAACAATTGCCTTGTGAGGGGAAGTAGACAGGCAGGCACTGATCTCTCTGGTGCTCAGTGACAGGACATGAGGGAATGGCCTGAAGTTGTTTCAGGGGAAGTTGCAGTTGGATATTTGGAAAAGTTTCTTCACCCAGAGGGTAGTTGGGCACTGGAGCAACTCCCCAGGGAAGTGGTCACAGCACCAGCCTGACAGAGTTCAGGAAGTGTTCAGGAGCAATGCTCTCAGGCACATAGTCTGACTCTTTGGGATGTTCTGTGAAGGAACAGGAGGTGGACTTTGATGAAGCTAGTGAGTCCTGTCCAACTCAGCATATTTTATGGTTCTATGATTTTATGAACTAAGAAAGGGAGCAGAAATATTAACAATAGAAAATAATGTTTATAGAAAAAGAAGAAGGACATTCTTACAATCACTGAACTGCTGAATATGTGAGTGCTTGAGTATTTTTCACTGCATTTTATCTAGAAAATAAAAGATAATTTGATTGTGACTTCTCTACACTTTTAGCAGACCAATACTCTGCATTGGATCTTCAGTGATATTAAATATTCAAAGAGGCATTTTTGTTTCCAACATTGTGTTACAGCACGGCACAGTGACTGCTTGGTAGAAGACATGCTGTGGTTGCCTACAGAACAGGTAGCCAGGAATTCTGCTCCATCACTGGAAAATGTTAGGAGCTCTGAGTATGAATCAAAAAGAAAAAAGAAAGCCAACATGAAAACCACCCTGCATGAGCAGGCCTTGTCACCCTCAGTGTGCAGTTACCTTTGATTCTAGGGAGCCTGGGGGAAGAACAGTTGGTTCAGATGCTGTGGACTCTCTTTTCTCTGGTGGGGGAACAGTAAGTGAGAATGTAAAAGTGATTGTTCCAACCTTTGGGAAACCACACTGAGCAGGAGTCCTTCCACCCTGTGCTGTGAGAGTACTTTTTTCAGCGCAGCTCTTTGCACTGATATCTTTGCAAGGTGGATATTGCCTTATCTCATCTTTCTAATCCTGAAAGAAAAAAGATAACACTTCACATTTTGTTTTCACTTTTCCCCTTCCTCTCGTCACGCATACAGAGTGTGTGTTGCCTATAAGGCTACTACAAAGACATGAAAAACAGCAGTGGCGTGCAGGCTGTGTTGGCTGCAATGTGTTATTGCTGCAGCTGTCTGACATGATCAAGAAGTGGGGGCAGGGACCAGTAGGCCAGGACACTGCGACAGGACCTGAGATGGGGAACCAATCCCCACTACTTTCACTGCACATGAGTCCTGCAGCGTCTGCAGAATCAGCTGTAATTCTAAAACTGAGCATGGAGCTCTGAGCACTTACTGTGGTTTGGTTCTGCTGTCTCAGTGGAGCATGGGCTTAAAAAAGTATGGGCTTGCTGAAAAAGGAGCTTGCTAGAGGCTTTCTCAAATTCAAGAGAGAAAGGTGTCCCAAGAGTTGGGGAAATCCTTACACATGACTTTCTGGCATGGCTGGGCTTCACCAGAAATTAAATCAGAGATGAATAATAACATCTTCTGTAGGTTTGTGAATCTTGCTCTAGACAGCAGAAATGTACATGAAGTCATCTTCAGGCATACACAAACATATACATACAATTTATGGTAAAAAATTCTGACATGTCAAAATCAGAGTGACTTAAAAAAATAATCATAACACATCACTAAGCAATCTGCTTTTGAGCCAAATTAGTCCCACAAAGTTTTCTTCAGTAACTTAAAAGTGCACAGTAATTTTATTCCCTTTTTAGTAGCCACAACAATATTCTATGCACCTATAAATCATAATTTGTTCTGGTGTGTATAATCACAAAATAATGCAAAAGAAATTCTGTTATTCAGTAGAGTTCTCTGTTGTTAGCTGTTGAGATCTAGGAATTGAAAGAATTCTTTAACGAAGTTGATCATAAGGAAAGGAATAATCTGTGCTGCATTCATTCTGTGTGAGTTGTCAGATTGCTCTCACTCAGGTACTTTGTGCATGCAGTTTCCCACAGCCATTAAAATGCATGCTCGTATAAGCATCTGTGCTCATATGAGCAAATGTGTTACTCTTGAACTGAAAAAGTAGTCTCTAAAGGACGGAAGGGGTTTTAATGACCTTTTGCAATGACGATAGGACTGCTAGTGGTTGAAATGGTGCAGTCCCAGAGGGATACAGGGAACAGTGCTGAACAGGGACCTATGGACACATACAAGTTTTCTTTTCAGCTGATTGCAGCCACAGCTCTGTGGGGTGGTTATCACCACATTTATATGTCTATAAAACCAAAAGATGTTTATCTTTTATATTGTTTGATTTCTGGAAATAAATAGCATATGTAATAAATAATAAATTACATGGTAGTGGGGGTGAAAGATGTTTGCAACATTCAGCTGTGTGTGTCAGTCTCTTGAGAAATTTTGACATCTTTCGTTCTTCCTTCCTCAGGAATGGTTTCATGGGCAGCAAGTGTAGTGTGAGCATACGCCTGTGCACACATGATGTTTCACCCTGACTGTGAAATGAAAGTGGCTGTCTTCTGTGCTGCCTCAAATCCTCCTTGCTTCCCAAGTGGAAAAGGTAATATACATATTTTTCCCAGTTATTTACTTGACTATAGCCATTACATCTAATGGCTCAACTGCTCTTTTTAAAATAAAAATAAATATGAAAGTCAGAAAAGCATAACTGATAGTGTATGGAAATTAGACAGAGAAGAAACCAGAAGAAAGATGGAAGCTGCCTCATTCTGGGCCCTTCCTGGTCTGAAATACAACTGTAGGTAGCTCCTGAAGCATCTGCCTGGCAGGTACACATTCTCCTTGTCCAGCAATAACGAAATGTCAGAGTGATTCAAACATGCATACTTTCATTTTGATGGTGTTTTGCTTTTCTTCACCAAGGTGTTCAGTGTGAGACACTTACTACAGGGTGTGATGATATTTAGTTGTCTTGGAACTGGCCTGGACTACAGACTGGACTGAGGGCAATTTACACTGTAATAAAGGCACTGCCTCTTGGGTCACATCTCACATAATTTGTACTGATAATGCTGCTTTCCTCTCTCCATTCCAGTTTTACAAGATCTCCATGACAACTACAGTAGCTATATATTTGGTAAAACATTATTCTTGTTAAAGTGTTTCCAGTTGTGTTGAGTGCTGAAGCAGGAAAATGCGGGACAGTTAAGTATCACAAGGACAGACAAGCGCCTTCAAGCTGAAGTGAGTCCACTCTGTTGATGGGAGAAATTTATGACTGATAGAAGCATCTTTTTCTGTGAATTCACTGTTCCTGCACAGGCACCTAGCTGTGGCTGTGAAATACAGCTGTGAAATACACCTGTTCCCTGTCAACATGGGAAATACCTACTTTTATGTTGCCTGCAAGCAGCACCCAAGGTTTCAAGAAAGACATTAAGATCTACATACTGTGTTTTGCACCATGCTTCAGAACTGGCTAAAGCCTGTCTGCCCATTCAGACTCACTGAGCTGAAGAAACTTCTCCTTAATGCTAATTTTTGCTTTTTAAGCTATTAAAGATAGCTTAAGGGTAAGGGTAGAGGGGCATTGTTTATTTGTCTTTTTTTATTTATTGTTTTGTTTTCTTCTGGTCATTCTACATTCATCCATGTTGTTACATTTTGTATCCACAAAGTATCGACATTGTGCATTCATTTTTATTTTCCCTGTAGCAACCAGTTTGAAATCCACTGGGCTATGTAGGAAACCAAATATCACTCTCATGGTACATATCCAGAATAGTTCAGGTCAGGGCACCAGCTGCTGATTTGGGTCTGAGGAAGCCTGTTCCTCGGCACCAGTTTTCCTATAGACCCAGTGAAACTAATTTTGTGCAAGTGGTTGAAGTTCTGTCTGGTGTGGCTGTCTCTTCTGGTGTGGGACTGGGGAATGGCTCGGAAACCATGAAGGCTGAATCTTCTAAATTTTGTCAGCTTTTAGTACCCATACAAAAATGTATCTCAATAAACAGAAGTGACCTGTAAAATATGACACCATGTTTACAAACAATTTCTGATGACAACAGTAAAGAAACTCCTTTCATAATAAGGAGAGATGGCATATTTTACCCAAACCAGCCAAAAATAGCTGGAGTGTGAATCGCATTTTTTATACCAGCAGGATATACAGAAAAAAACTTTTATTAGAGAAGGCTTTCTGTAAAGATGTGTAAGAGCTTAACAATTTTGTATTCAGAATATTTTCTAATGCACTACTCTGATTTTTGCTTTCTTTAATAAAAAACATGGACAATACAAATATACTCAGTAAGTGTTGTTCATGCATAACAACCATATAATTTTTAAAGATTTTATTGTTCAAAAACAACAGATGCTGAACTAAATTCTGATGAACTGACTATTTTCTGTTTTTTAACCTGCTGACATGTCATCTGCTACACAAGGCATTAGAAAACTAAAAGCCTGAATTTGAGAACTATTTGGCTAATACCTGTTTGTGTGTGATTTTGCATATGTGCACAATCATGTATTTCCTTGAAGCATTTTGTATAATTGTCTGGGAGACTGAATCACAGTTAATTTGGAAAGCTCTGTCTGTGGATAATAGGTATATTCAGATACATGTTTTAACATGATAGTTTCTAGTTGGCTTATTATCCTGGGGAACAGCCTCCCTAGAGCTGTCTGTTAAGGCGGCATCCCTCTGAGGTTTTTGAGTCTTAAAGGAAAAAAGCTAAAGAAGAAATCTGCAGCCCAGTCTCACTGGATTAACTTAAGCCATCTTGCATCACCGGTACAGCCGGTGAAATGGAGACTTTCACAGCCTGGGACACCAGCGGGACATCCTGTTTCAGTTTAGAAATCACCCCTGTGGCCCCCCACCTCCTCACTAATAAAACAAAGGGACCCAAGGAATAATCTCTGGCCGAAGAGGCTGCTTAGACATTGATTGTCACCCTGGCACCCAGCCAAGCCCAGCGTGCCACAGAAATGGGCCCAGGAGGGGAGCGGCTGGAAAGCAGTCAAAGAGCACCGAAAAGGGAAGTCATTAAACTACCACCATCAACAAAACTCTCACTTGTTCAGTCTTCCTTTCTTCTTGTTCACCCCCCTCTTTTTCTTTTTCTTTTCCTTTTTTTTTTTTGGTTTTGCTTTTTTTAAAGAATGAATTCAATACAAAACTTTCCTCCAGGCTGTAACGTAAGTCCAAATCCGCTTATTTCTATTGCCCCAGTGATATTGCTGTTGCTCTTTTGTTTTGGAGATTTTTTATGAACTTTTGCATAACTTATCTTTCTTACTTAAAAAATAATAATAATAAATAATGACTAGACTGTGAGGCTTTTGCAGAATGAAAGGAAAGGTTTTGTAAGCGTGAGTCTTCTAAGTGTCTTTGTGATGATACTCTTACAGTTGCAGAATGATTTATTTGTTCTTTTTCAGAATATAATGGGGAAAGGGAAGAGTGACATTTTTTACCATTTGAATGCTGGATTCCTGCTGGTGGAGTTGATATCAATACACAGAGGAGAGAGAAGTTAGGTTCATTTATTCTATTTGAGAGTCTGTTCTTTAACAGTGTTGTTTTTCTTTAATTCAGAAGAACATAAATACTACGGAGATAGCAATGTTGAGATGTAAATAATTAGAATGTGTGTACACTCAGAAATTGAAAGGTAAGCTATAGTAATTAAGATTTCACCTCATATGATTAAGAAAGGGTTAGAAGATGTTAAAACCTGAATTCAACAGAGCTTTGTCTCACAGACAATAAAGAAAAACTGTCCAAAACACAGTGGCTTTTGTGATGTGTGACTCAAGAACTAACCAAGAAATCAACCAAACAAAACCAATCCAGTCTGCTTAGCAAAAGAAGTAACTTGCATATATATATTGTAACCATAGTTAGACCACATGATAGTAATAGCTCAACAGTGAGGACCTAACAAGCAAAATGAATGAAGCAAGTAATGAATGTTTTGGCAGATGACAGAGAGAAAGGTTAGATAGTGTTTACTTTTCCTAAATACTGTTTTGAGTTAACACCAGGGTGCTTCCTCTGTAGCCATTTGGAGTGCAGCTTTGGAAGTGCTGCTATGATACAACACAGCACTCAGGGTGACAATTCACCTGTCATCACTTGACATTGGGGAGGAAAGATGCAACTTGAGACATCTCCTAACATATGGCCCAAAAGGAAAAGCTTTTTGGGAGAGGAGGAAACTGAGGGTGTGACTGATCAAAAGTATTGTATTGGATCTAAAAATACCCTCTGAGAGTAGTCTTCATCTGGCTGGCACAGTCCCATTGTTTATGACAATATGGTAGGTCTTCTAAACAGATGAGGAACACCCATTCGGTGTTCCTATATATTGGGCTTTTTGAGAGGGGCTGTATTTCGTGTGCAGAGCCTGAAGGGTTGGAAGAGAGTGGAGGGTGTGGGTGTGTGTGTGGTGTTGGGGGAGGACTTTCTGCATGACGGGAAAACTATAGCTGCTGCCTGTAGGTGTGTACCTGAAGCACCTCCTGTGCTCATGGCATTTTATGATGCACGCTTCAGTGTAGCTGAGGTTTTATGCAAAGTTCCACTTTGCAACCTAAATCTGCCTCTGCAGAGAATCCTTGTTTCTAGTGCATTTGCTTAATGGGTCACAAAAACTTTAGCTTAAGTTAAAGGGCAATTATAGGAAATGCAAAAGGTGAGAAGGCTTTTTACTGATTAGTTAAAATAGTTGTCTGTAAACTTTAGAAGCATGTCATTTAAAAAAACTTTTAACAATGTTCTGTAACAAAGAGATCTTGGGCTGTTGGTGCAGCCGTGAGCTGTGTACCATCTCTTGTGTAAATGAAGCTGATACCTGAATGAAATAATAAAAAGCTCCTGGAACGTCTGCCTGAGCCCCTGTCCTGTTTGCAATATACGCCGACAGGCAATGCCAAGTGAAGCCATTTGAACGACAGAAGTCTATTTCAATGCAGTGCCTTTTCACTTACTGCATTACTCCCTTAGCAAATACAGAGAAATTTCTCAAATCTACCTCAGATCAGCTCTTTGGTTTCATGTTCCCTTCATCCCATTCACAGTCCTTCCAATTTAATAATAAATGTTTTCCTAACTAAATTTCTCAAAATACATGTTATGTAAATTAATTAGCTGAATGTGTATGATGCAAAAGAAAATGTATTTGAGTAAATGTACTATGGACACACAACTCACCATTCACACCATTTTCCCCTCTCCCTATCCACTCACATTCACCCACCTGTTGGTGTGCCTTACACCTATGACTTTTTGACAGTAAGTAGGGTCATTGTGTGGCTGCAGCTGGAATTCAGAAGAGCTCCTTTTGTACCTTCACTGCAAACTTTCAAACTGATCTCCTGCTGCTTGTAGCCATTTTGTGTATTTTTTAATTGATCCTGCAGTTCTGGTATTTTTAATTATTTCTGGATGTTTTAAGGTTCTTAATTATAAAAATAAGTGGGAAGTAAGGCTATCTCCATTTTAAAAGAGCACGTGTGCAAGTTGTGGACATCAGTTAATGTGCGAAAGCAAAGTTGTGGTGTCTCCTGCAGACAGGTGTTCTTACAGAATACATTCAAAATGTTACTGTCCTACTGAGCCTATTGACTTGAGCTACAGCTGGAGAGCAATGCTGCTGAAACTTTGATCCACAACAGGTTTTCACAGAGGCAGTTAAATCTCCCAGAAGAGATAGGAGCACAGAGCTTGCAGCTGGGCACCTGATGCTGCTTCTTCGAGGCGTGCCCTCAGTCAGAGGGGACTCAGCGTCCTTCCCCCAGACGCCCCTGTGGTGGACGACCACCTTCAGTGGGAGAGGAGACACGACACAGGCTGGTGGTGAAGGTTAGCGTCCCAGAGACAAAGAATCTAGAGGAACCTTTGGTCTGAATTCCAGAGGGTTTATTCTCCAGAGGGGTCAGGAACAAAAGGCAAGGAGAGATGGTATGCAGGAGTTTTTAAATGGAGGTGGAGAAAAGGGAATAACCAACGGGGTACAGGCAAAGTGGATGATACAACTTGGAAGGGACAAATGAACAGGGTAGAGGGGCGGGAGTTACAAGGCAGATCCAATGGGTAACCGAGTAACACAGAAGTGTCTGGAACAAGGGGAGGTAGTCAGAGCTAGGGCGACAACCAGTAGGATGTGCTCAGATCTCGATGCCAGCCACAGATCTGCCCTCTGACCCAATGTCCTGGGTGAGGAAATCCACCCACTCGATGGCAAGTGCCTGATGTGTATTTGCCTGCCACAGCCCAGGAGTGGGTTTGGTCACCACAACAGGCACCCAAACCCCACCTTTAAGTTAAGATTTGTAGTTGAGTGCAGCATTCCTTAACACAGGATCCACCAAACCCTCTCTATCACTCCACTCCACAGCAGGACAGGGGACATAAAATACAGGGAAAGGTTCATGAGTTGAGATAAGGACAGAGAGAGATCACCCACCAAGTACTGTCATGGGCAAAACAGACTCAACTTCGGGATATTAATTGCATATTTTTCTAACAAAATCAGAGCAAGATAACACTCTGAAGTGAAAACAGACCTTAAAAACACCTTTTCCCCACCCCTCCTTCCTTCTCAGTTCAACCATGTCCTCCCAGCTGTGCACAGAGACAGGGAATGGGGGTTATGGTCGTTCATCACATGNCATGGGCAAAACAGACTCAACTTCGGGATATTAATTGCATATTTTTCTAACAAAATCAGAGCAAGATAACACTCTGAAGTGAAAACAGACCTTAAAAACACCTTTTCCCCACCCCTCCTTCCTTCTCAGTTCAACCATGTCCTCCCAGCTGTGCACAGAGACAGGGAATGGGGGTTATGGTCGTTCATCACATGTTGTTTCTCCCACTGCTCAGGAAGGGGAGTCCTTCCCCTTCTCCAGCGTGGGGTCCCTCCCATGGGAGACAGTTCTCCATGAATTTCTCCAGTGCGAGTCCATCCCACGGGCATTGGTCCTCCCCAGACTGTTCCAGCGTGGGTCACTCTTCCACGGGGTGCAGTCCTTCAAGGACAGGCTGCTCCAGCGTGGGTCTCCCAGGATGTTCTACCAGGAAACCTGTTCCAGCATGGGCTCCTCTCTCCATGGGTCTGCAGGTCCCTGCCAGGAGCCTGCTCCAGCACAGACCTCCCACGGGGTCACAGCCTCCTCCCAGGCATCCACCTGCTCTGGTATGGGCAGAGCTCCACGGGCTGTGGGTGGATCTCTGCATCCCCATGATCCTCCATCCATGGGCTGCAGGGGCACAGCTGCTTCACCACAGGCTGCACCACAGGCTGCAGGGGAATCTCAGCTCCAGCACCTGGAGCACCTCCTGTCCCTCCTTCTGCACTGACCTTGGTGTCTGCAGAGCTGTTCCTCTCACATATTCTCACCCCACTCTTCTCTGGCCATCTGTTACATCTCCCCAGCCACTTTTTGTTTTTCTTCTTAAATATATTGTCACAGAGGTGTTACCACCACCTTTGATTGGCCCAGCCTTGGCCAGTGACGCTTTATTCTGGAAGCTGGATGGGATTGGCTCTGCTGGACATGGGGAAATCTTCAGACGGCTTGTCATAGAAGCCACCTCTATAGCCCCTCCTGCTACCAGAAACCCTGGCCACGCAAACCCAATACAATCTCCAAGAGGATTTGCAGGCCTATATTTTAGATACTTGTAAATAAATTTCTGTTTATAACTTTATTGCATTTACATGGACCACCTAGTCACACACACCACCAGAAATGGTGTCCACTCACCCACTGCACCTTTAGCTTTGTCTCTCAAATGGAATCCTTTCATCAGTTTTGGTTTTCACAACCTCTGGTGGAAAGCTCAGCCAAATTCTGTTCAGCTGTTGCACAAGAAAAGTGATTATTTTTGGAAAAAAGGTGGTTTGGTGGGCAAGAGTTAACCTATGTCTGGGGGAGGTGAAGGTTACAACACTTGGAGTCTGTAAGTGATGGCATGGCAGCACACATCATTGTGCTCACATATTATTCAATATTTAAAGATCGTGTCATCTCAAAATACAGTTCAATTCCTCAGCAGATCGGTCCCTCTGGGGGTCAACAGCAAAGAGAGCTGACGTCAGGCATTTGTTTCCATGTACAATAACATAAGATGTTTCCTACTGCAATTTTAGAGGCTTTAGTGCTGTGAGTATGGAAAGATGTAGCATGGAGTGTCTCCCAAACAGGCCATACAGCATGTGTGCTTAAAACTACAAAGGAACTGATGCCGCCTAATTACAAAAACCATTGACTCCTATATGTGCTGCTTATGGTGCCTCAGTGCAGCCCTCCTTCCAAAACCTCCATGGTTTCCACCAAAATCAGTTGACATCAAGCCCTGGTGGCCACTCTTTTCTATTGCAACTTTCCTTGTCCTCACAGTTTTGGGACAAGGTTAGGTGCATGGTCACCACAGATGAGTGTAGCTTCGGCTAACACTAAGCGAGCACATGGGACTGTAGGCAGCCAGGCAAACATAAGGAGGCAATCTGCAGTCTGCTCTGGAATCAGCTCAACTTCAGCCTTCTTGGAGAGCACAGGGGAGAACGGACGGGAGACTGAGGGAATAGCCATGGCTTTCTCCTAGTTATCTTTAGTCTAAGCTAGTGGACTTCTAATGCTTGCACTTTCTTCTGATCAGACCAGTGCTCCCCAAAAGTGTCCTCTTTCTTTTCCTCACGACAGTGAATCACAACATGCCTGTCTGATGGGCAACTCATGTGTGCAGATGAGAACTTGTAAGTATCCTTGATGATGAAATAGATCAAGGACTATCAAGAGAAGTGCAATTCCCTTTCTTCAGAAATGTCAACCAGACTCATAATGAAACTTTTCTGGGGAAGAATTGAAAGAGAGAAGACTAAGGGGCTAAGGTCGTGTTTGCAGTATATAAATGTGCTTAATGTACTAACCACAAACAGGGCTTTATAAAATCATACCCCTTAAAGATATTCCTCAAGCTTCTGCTCAAAAATTTGCCTTGGATTGGGAAAGTCTTCAAAAGGAAAGTTTTTAAAAACCACTGCATGGCCAAAAAATATTTCCATTTCTGGAGCTTAATATTTTTCTGTGTGAAACAATCTTGCTTGGTTTGTTCTGTGTTGTGGTACTTTTCAGGATCAATTTCTGTTCGCCCTTAACAATCAGAAGGAACTGAAAACATTGCAATTCTACATCAGCAGCCCAAATGCCCTTGTGAGGCTGTTTAAAAAGACTGAACCAGGAGATTAAATATGGATTGAAGGGACATGAAGTAAATGAAAGGGGCAGGGGTAGATACGGGTGAAGGTGAGGGAAATAGCTGGCCAACCCTTCTGTTTGATAGGAAACAGAAGACTGCTGAGTGCATGCTTACTCCTCCCCTTGCTGCGGCTGCTTCTCTCTTGGCTTGTCACGTTTCCTTACTCCCTAACCTTGCTCAAGCTGGCTTGCTGTGGGTCCGAGAAATTTTTGTTCTGTCTCCACTGCTCTCCAGGGCCATCTGTTATCTCTTTTTCAGGTCCTTTTTATTCTACCCTTCTCCTGCCCCCTTGAGCCAGCACTGAAAGAACCAATGAGAGGAGGGATTCCCAAAGAGGAGATAGGGAAGGAAGACAGTTTGCTTTGGTTGTGGCATCTCTGTTGGCTCTGCATAAAATGGAGGTAAGATAAAGCAATATAAATAAGTAAAATACACGTGAGACCCTCCTGTTTTGCCTTTAAAAAATCCCTTTTAATGTACATACTTGAAGGTTTTGTGATTTTTTAAAGGGAATTTTCCATGTGGTTTTGTATGGGTGGGATAAGGAAGGCTAAAGTGAGGCTTCTACAGGTACATTTACCAGAAAAGGAAAGACTGAGAAGGTGTAAACAAAGATAAGCAATACTGAAAACCTGGTAACAATGAATGAGGAGAAGACTGAAGTAATCAACAATATTTTTGCCTCCGTCCTCAATGGCAACCTCTCTTCTCACATCTCTCGAGTGGATGGACAGCAGGATGAGGACTGAGGGAGCAAAGTCCCTCCCCCTGTAAGTAAAGATCAGGTTTGTGACCACGAGGAACCTGAATGTATGTAAGTCCATGGAACCTGATGAGATATATTCCAGAGTCCTGAGCAGTTTTGCTGATGTAGTTGCCAAGCCACTCTCTGTGATATTTGAAAAGTCATGGCAGTCAGGTGAAGTCCCAGGGGACTGAAAAAAGGAAAACATGGTACAATGTTCTTTACAAAGTTTAGAAAGGAGGACACTGGGAAATACCAATCTGTCGGCCTCCCCTCTGTGCCTGAGAAGATCCTGGAACAGATCCTCATAGAAGCTCTGCTAAGGCACGTGGAGGGCAGGGAAGTGACTCAAGACAACCAGCATGGCTACACCAAGGGCAGGTCCTGCCTGATCACTTTAGTGGCTTGTGTTGGAGAAACTACATCAAGGGACAAGGGAAGGGCTATAGGTGCCATTTATCTGGGCTTATGTAAAGTCTTTTACACAGTCCCCCCAGCATCCTTTGCTCTAAATTGGAAAGAGGTGGATTTGATGGGTGGACTGTTAGGTGGATAAGGAACTGATTGGATAGTGGCAGCCAGAGGGTAGTGATTGATAGCTCAGGGTCCTGATGGATGTCAGTAATGAATGGTGTCCCTCACCAGTGTTGTTCAATGTCTTCATCAGTGACATAGACAGAAAGATCAAGAACATCCTCAGCAAATTTGCCGATGACACCAAGATGGATTGTGCAGCTGACACACCTGAAGGACAGGATGCCATGCTGAGGATCTTGGACAAGCTCAAGAAGTGGGCCCATGGGAATCTCATGGTGGGCAAGCCCTGGTACCAACACAGGCTGGGGGATAAACTGATGGAAAGCAGCCCAGCCCAGAAGGACTTGTGGGTACTGGTGGGTGAGAGGCTGGACATGACCCAGCCATGTGCACTCACAGCCCGGATAGCCAAACGTGTCCTGGGCTGCATCCAAAGCAGTGTGGGCAGCAGGGCCAGGGAGGGGATTCTGTCCCTCTGCTCTGCTCTGCTCTGCTCTGCTCTGCTCTGCTCTGCTCTGCTCTGCTCTGCTCTGCTCTGCTCTGCTCTGCTCTGCTCTGCTCTGCTCTGCTCTGCTCTGCTCTGCTCTGCTCTGCTCTGCTCTGCTCTGCTCTGCTCTGCTCTGCTCTGCTCTGCTCTGCTCTGCTCTGCTCTGCTCTGCTCTGCTCTGCTCTGCTCTGCTCTGCTCTGCTCTGCTCTGCTCTGCTCTGCTCTGCTCTGCTCTGCTCTGCTCTGCTCTGCTCTGCTCTGCTCTGCTCTGCTCTGCTCTGCTCTGCTCTGCTCTGCTCTGCTCTGCTCTGCTCTGCTCTGCTCTGCTCTGCTCTGCTCTGCTCTGCTCTGCTCTGCTCTGCTCTGCTCTGCTCTGCTCTGCTCTGCTCTGCTCTGCTCTGCTCTGCTCTGCTCTGCTCTGCTCTGCTCTGCTCTGCTCTGCTCTGCTCTGCTCTGCTCTGCTCTGCTCTGCTCTGCTCTGCTCTGCTCTGCTCTGCTCTGCTCTGCTCTGCTCTGCTCTGCTCTGCTCTGCTCTGCTCTGCTCTGGTGAGACCCCACCTGGAACTCTGCATCCAGCTCTAGGGTCCCAGCACAGGAAGGACATGGACCTGTTAGAGAGAACCCAGAGGAGGGCCAACAAGGTGATTAGAGGGACAGAGCAGGGAGTTTGGAAGAAGATGATTTTTAATAAAGGTCCATTCCAACCCAGACCATTCTATGATTCTATGATCATATCTGTATTCAAAAGAAAATGTCAGGGGAGAAAGTTCATCCCAAGCTTCTGAAGCTAAACAGCTCCAGACTGCAGGTTGCCCAGAACACTTCTGGACACAGTTTATACATCTCAGTAAATTATTTTCTGAATGAGTGATTGCAAGAATGGTTCATGGGCGATATTTCTACTTGCACTATGTGAGAGCAAGGCTTACATATGCATCTCAGCAGTGCTAAGTCTTGTTCATGAAAGATCCACTGCTGCCATTCTGGCTGAGCAGTGAGAAGTGCCAGTAATAGCCACTTGTAAAGAGACATGTAAAGCAACATGTCTCATTTCTCATCACTATGAGTTAGATGTGTTTCTCTTTCTCTTTGTCCTTTTTTTTTTTTCTCCAGTGCCCTTTCTGGAGAGAAAACCTGTACTTTCTCTGCTCTTTTTGCTCTGTTTGCTGGAAGTTCCCACTTAGTGCTAAATTCCTATTGATTCTGTTTGTTCTTCAAAGAAAAGCAACTTCTAGCATCATTATTTGTTGCAGATGCTTTTGGCTGTCAGCCTTTTATACTCAAAGAATTCCCTTATTCTTCAAAGCTGACAAAGCAATACAGTATTGTGAAAACCTGCTTCAAAAGAAATAGTTGGAAATAGTACCTTTCTGGTTTTGTGCAGCACTTTGGTCTGCAGCTACCACTAGAAGAGACTTGGCACAGACAAGTAAAAATGTTCACTTCAGGACTTCCTACCAGGCTGATCTAAGAACCTCTAAAATCAGGGCAGGAGTAAAGTGAAGCTGGATTTAATACTAAAACTCATTACATTTCATGAAACAGTGACCTCAACCAAGAGATGTGTGAGTAGGTCAGAACAGCACGCTAGTATACATATGACTTATACCGTGTGCTAGACTGGGGTGCCTAAGTACATCTTTCTCTGTTGTCCAAGTGAATAATGTCTTCATATATGTTCCCTAGACATTTCCAAAAGTCTCACAAGACCATGCCTCTGTGCTTAAACCTTTAGTCCCCATTAACTCATTGTCATGCAGGTCTATGACTGCCTTACATAGGGGGCTGCTACCTTGTCTTGTAACTAGTCATCCTTAAAAGATAGAACCACAAAATTATTGATGGCTAAATTGTTCTTACTGCTCTCACCTTATTGACAGTGCTTTTATTCAGATTTATTTTACCTGCACAGTATAATTACTTTGATTTGTAATTATCTTTCTGTTTTAATGAATTATTGTTTATTAGTTATCAAGAGGACAAATGCCAATTCTCACTAGAAGGAGCCATGACAAATCTGGTGGTCTGACACACCCATAATCATCTATAACTTCACTTCTTTGTAACAGGTTTTGTGTCATCAGATGGACCATGGAAATGTGTACAAAGCATTCACCTTTCTAAGAGGATAAATTACGACATTTAGAATGCAACATCTAATTCAGTTTTTTAAAATAAAAATGCAAAGCATTTTACTGAGCAGCCTCATGCAGGCAATCTGTTATAGACAGTCTTGGGCATCAGGCTGGGTCACCAGGTGAACATGCGTTTTAGGGGCATGCATGAATAATGCTGTGGCCAGCTGGAAGGAAGAACACTGAGGAAAGGGTGGTTGCTGTGGTAAAAGACATGGAAATACTGCATTGTCAGGGCCTCTGGAGAGAGGGGGCAATAGTGGCATTTCCAAGCATATGGTGTGACACCAGCCCAGGTTAATGGGCATCAAGATGCATGGTGGGCTGCAATAATGAATCCAAACTTCAGGGGAGGGTAGGCTGAGGTGGCCAAAATTGGTTGTGAGGAGTGCTTGGGAACGATGCTGGTGGTGAAAAAAGCAGGCTGTCTTTGAATGACTTCTTCTGAGGTCTTAACTGCTGCAGAGAGACCACCAAGGGGGAAACCTGTGAATGTTTTATTGTGTAATCCCCTCACAATTGCAGTTAATAGTTCTGATGTGTGTTGGAATCTAACAAATGGGTCATTTATGCCTCCTTGTGCCACCCGAAATTTGGAGGAACTCTGTCTTTCCGGTGAGTCTTTCTTCCTCACCCTTCTCCCTGAGTGCTGGCTAATGAGGTGGCAATTAGGAGTTGCACTCTTTCTTTTCTTGTAGTTTCTTAAAATATTTTGCCTAAAGAAGCACTTATTACAGTTCTACATGTCATCATGCACCCACCTGGCACCTCTGGCCCAAATGTCTCTCCTCCACTTCTGCTGGATTGAGCTTTTCTTACAGTGAAATTTATCCATGTTGTCTTTTGGCCTCAGGCATTTGGCAGTAAAAACGAGCTTTCTTCTCAGTAGTTTCTGACTCTGGAAAACACTTGGCACTGTTCAGGATAGTTCTCGGCTCACCTCCATAACAAACTCATTGGCTTCTAGAAAGGAATAGGAATACTGGATCATTTGTCTAGTTCTAGTGTACGCTGGCTTTGGAGTAATAAACCCCTTCCAAATTTCTTGAACAATTTGTCAGATAATCCATCAGCTACTGCTGTGACCTACCTCTAGCTTTAGCCTGGATATAGAGGAATAAAAGATGAAGGAGATTACCTAAATGTTCCTGACAATCTTTTACAACTTTATTGTCATCAAATGCTTGATAGTAGCAGTGGTCTCTGAGAGAGTACATCAGGTATGCATTTGGAAGTTCTATATAAACAAGCTGAATTGATTCCAAGACACAATTTCTTCCAGCTTTGACCTTTTGTAGTTTTCTGCCCAGTCATCTATAAGCAGCAAAGTTCTCCAAATACTATGGGTATGTTCAGGACCTGCCCAAATGCCAGTTCCCTCCACATTACTGAACATATGCATGCTTCCTGGTGCAAGAGCACAGTTTTTTATCATGGAAAGGGGTGATATCCACATAAATATTTCCTCCCTCCTTCAAGAGACCAGTGCACTGGTCATTTTCAGGTTCTACCAGTTCAACAAGGCACCTGTACTGGATTTGAAATCAAGAAATATTTTGGTTTTATTGCAAGTCATCACTTCCCTGATCTAGTTTACTGAAACTGGATTTACCTGCAAATGTATCTCTGCGAGGATGCAGCTAGGGCAGGAGGAAGCACAAAGCAGAGCTTCAACCATGAGCACAAATGCGTCACTGCTACCAAGCCTGTGCTGCTGTAGTGGGTCTGTGGTGTATCCCGAGCTGCACTGTTCAGCATGGGCTTACAAATGCTAGGAGCCAACACACAAATCAGTTGAGTAATGCTGCATCTCTGCTGATGAACCAGGTGAAGAAACTGCGGACAAATTCACGAATGTCCTTTCAGTCTTCCACTCGAGCTCGTTTTGTCAGGGCATGTGCTGCTGCAGGACTACCCTTTCAGGTCTGGTGCATGTGCCAAGTGGTTGGACTCACCAGCAAGACAGTCCATTCTGCTGAATTCAGCCATGCAACACGCTTTCTGTGAGCAGTATCAAGAGCTGTTTTGTTTGCAATGTATGTTGTATGGTCAAATGGTCTGCAGGTCCAAAAAAAGTGCTTAAATGTGTGAAATAAAACTCTTGAAATTGGCTGCAATTTAAAGCTCTGTATAAATGAGTGTAACTTTATGAAACAACTTCATATACCAAATACAACGGGGAAACTGTTGTCTTATAAATAAAAATTCAAAACAGGGAGAGACTGAATGAATATGCATTAGTGTCTTCATTTTATTACAGTTTTGTGTAGTGACCAGAAATAGAAGAGGTGGTGGCATAGCTCACACAAAGGCAGTATCTTGAAATAACTCTCAAAACAACACTTGAGCCTTGATGCTGCCAATATGAGAGATCTCCAGCTGATTTCCTAGAATACTGGACTTGTTTATATAAGCCACATAACACACTTTTAATAAATACTGTGGGCAACAAAGGTAATTTTATCATGATTTATAGGTTCTTCATTACTTTTATTGAAGAAAACGGGGATGACTCTTAGAGATATTTCCACATGACCTGTCCATCAGCTTCATGTATCAGCATATCAGCAACCTTTTTGAAGCCTTACATAAGGGTAAAAAGACCACCTGAAGTGCAGTGTGCTGAAACATTCCCTGCCCTCTCCTGCTGCACTGAGTCAGTGCACAGCATTTTGTTTGTGTATTTGGGGATGTCATGGTTTAACCCTAGATGGCAACTGAACACCACACAGGCACTTAATCGCTCCTCCCTGGTGGAATGGGGAAAAGAATCAGAAGGGTAGAAGTAAAAAAGCATCATGAGTTACGTACAATTTAATAGGTAAAGCAAAAGCAAGCAAAGCAAAACGAGGAATTCAGTCATCACTTCCAATGGGCAGGCAGGTGTCCAACAATCCCCAGCAAAGCAGGGCTCCATTATGTGTAACAGTGACTGGGGGAGACAACCACCATCACTTCAAATGTCCCCCCTGCTTCCTTCTTCTTCCCCTCTCTTTATAAAGTGAGTGCAGCACCATGCAATCTGAGATCCCAACTCCTGGTGTACCCCACTCTGATGGGGTGATAGGAGTAGCAGAAAAGGCCATGACACTGCTCAGCAATAATGAAAACATTATTGAGTTACCAACACTGTCTCCAGCACAAGCCTAAAACATTAACGCCGTCCCAGCCAAAACCAGCACAGGAGGAAAACCTGAGCTAAACACAAGCCACTAGTCTTACAGAGTTTTGTGCTGTCAATGCAGATTGAGCTCTGGTGTGAGGTCCTGACAGCGGCTAAATCTTAAACATGCCTACTTCTCAGCATCTTTTGTAGAGATTGCT
The DNA here is from genome assembly GCA_013396875.1 of Vireo altiloquus. Lineage (NCBI taxonomy): Eukaryota > Metazoa > Chordata > Aves > Passeriformes > Vireonidae > Vireo > Vireo altiloquus. The sequence goes on along the minus strand of VZRF01004027.1, from coordinate 351,372 downwards.
ACAAATATTCTCAAAAATGCCACTTGTCAAAAATATATTTCTGTAGATAGAGGGGGCCATGAATTCTGGAGAAGTATGCTAGCTAGTGTGCTTCCAGAGGTGAAAGAGATATAATGAGAGATTTTGAACTTGCAGCATAGCCCAAAGTGCCTGCTGACCTGGACAACAAATTCCGTTTTAAAATAGTTCTTTCTCTCCCTCAGGCCTGAAAAGCACTGTCAACAGTAGCACCATTGGGAGCTTGTTAGGCTAGCTATTTTCATTCTTTCAATATCTGAGAAATAAAAAAGTTTAACAAGAAATTTTGTTATTTTATCTTGTGATTCCCGGGATCGAAAGAAATGAAGACAGATGCAAAAAAAATCTTTTCTCACAGAGAGCCCTTAATGCTTTGAATGATACTTGACTATGGAAAAAGAGTTTTAAAAAACTGTAGATCTAGGTGAAGCAAATGTGTTCATTAGCAGAAATACTTGTTACTCAATTGCTGAATGAGAAGTTCTGAAACACTATCAAGGTTTTGGAGCTCATGTAACATTTGTGACAAGCCCAGTTTAAGCAAATTAAAAGCTAAATCCAGCCTGTAAAGCAAACCCCTCCTTTTAGATAAAGTGTGAAATGAGAAAAGCAGATCTTTAGTGGAAAAAAAAAAGAAGTGGTTTATATTTATTCTTGTCTGGTTTAAGTTTGAGACTGGTTATACGAAACACTGGTTTTAACACTTCATTTTAGCCAATGAGGCTGATGTTTATATACTAGTCTGTTTAACAGTAGAAGGTCAGTCAGATGAGAAGCATGTAAAAACTGTAATTTAGCAAACATTCTCATTCATGAGTGATAGACAGATTGTTTCCTCCAGTAGTAGCATTACAAGTCACTGGGTGAAGCTAGAAGGAAGTACCAAATGTACAGGAAAGTATGGCACTTGGCACTCAGGGATTCATGGTTTAGTGAAATCATTTAGTAGAAGGAGAATGGAGAAGACTTCTGGCCTCTGGGCAGTTGGACAGGTTTGGCAGTGCTATGTTAGCAGTGGTACCTGATAATCTTGAAGGTCTTTTCCAATCTAAATGACACTATGGTTCTATAATGCTCTGCGTCATCTGTTTAAAACGTAAACATAACCCTTGAATACACCATCTTCACCTACCATTTTCACAACAACTTGAAAGAAGTCTCTCTTCCACTGTTGCTTTTCTTTAGAGCAAAAGGAAATGAGCCAAAACTGGGCCTGAAGCCAAACCTTAAGCAGACAACACCAAGCAGGACCACACCACCTCCTGCTTGAGTGTGTGAATTAGAAGGGCATGGCTGACCCCTCAGCCAACACACCAGAAGAGGGAAGAAATTGACGCTCTCAGGCAGCACCCTTCATTCTGAAATCCAAGACCTTAGCTCCAACAAGGTCTCCAATTTCTGGGTGAATTTCTGGGGATGGATGTCGTTGGAGAGCAGTGCCTACAAGGCAGGAGCAGTGCCTACAAGGACCTACAGTCAGGGTCTGGTTTTGCCTGGGAAATGGCTATTCAAGGCTCAGATGCAATGACGCTGCTTCACAGTTTGTAGTCTCTTTTTCAGCCTTATTTTCCAGACATGAGCAGCGGGAGCAATGGGCTGGTTCTGAGAGCTCAGTGACATGTATGGAAGGCTGCAAATGAAGCACAGCCACCATGGGTGGTGCAGGCTGAAGAGAGCCAACTGGTCAGGCACATCTCTGAGAGCTGAGCTTGAGATGCTGGGGAAAGGTGAGAGCTGTGGGGAAGATTTCTGCATGGTCATGCTACAGAGCAGAAACCTTGCACCATTTGAACCCTTGGGAGGTTCTTCATCTACTTACAGGGAAATGCAGCAACTAACTCTGGAAGTGCATAACGTCTCTGCTAGCAGGGATGAACCACAAAGTCCAACAAGAAGGAGTGGGGTGTTCTCAAGGACAATCACAGGAAAGATGCTTCTCACTCAGAGGAGCTGTGAGAAGGCCATGTGAATACTGAGAACTGGGCTGGCTGAGGGCAGAAGCTTTTCTGGCACTGTCACATGAGAAATGATGAGCTTTGCAGAGTGCTGTGCTTTCCCATCAGCATCAGTTCAATCTCATGATGATTCAGCTTAGTCAGGGCTCTCTGTATTTGGGAACGGTACAATGCCAGAAACAGTGCTGCTGCTAAACAAAATAAACCTAATAAAACACAGGCATTGTCTGCACAGATCAGACTTCAGGTCTGTCTATTCCAGACTCCTCTGTCTCAGATCGATGAGACCGTTCAAAGACAGTGGTGGAAAATAACAGCAAACAGATGTGGATTAAGCTGCCCTGTTCCTTCCCTGCCACTGTATTAAGTCTCATTTTGGCCCATAATAAATATTGGCTTGAGCCCTAAAGTATGAGTTTTAATAGTCCTTCCAAAATACTTTCCACTGATTGTAACTCCGGCTGCTTTATAAAAGTTCAGCCTTCTTTTTAAGGCAAATTGTGACCCTTCTAGGTGATTTCAAAACAAAATTCACAGTGTCATCCTAGAAGTAACTTGGTTTTAGTTTTTTGCAACATTTTGGCAAAATCCCATAAGTGGCCTTGACATAGGAGCAGTAGCTAGTACCCAGAAAAATTTTTCTACTGTCCGCATCAAACTAGTTTTATTTGGGTATTTGGATCCAAATTATGAATGGTAGATAATAGAAAAAAGTGACAGAAAAGCGGAGGGAACACAAGTCTAGCTAACTCTGTAATGCAGACAGAATTCTAGGTCACTTTTTTCCCTACTCTCTAGACATAGCCTATAATTTTGCTGTTCTGCTTTTCTGAGTCCCTGAGTATTTCAGGGTTTTGCAGAATATTTTTGTTTTCAGATGGTTGATACCACAGCATGAAAAGTACAGAATAGTTTGAAAAATGCAGAACATTTAAAGAAATCATGATTTTCGGTTATTCTTTGTAACTTTACCCCTTCCTCTGCTCTGCTATCATATTAGATATATGCTATTGTTAGTCTTTCCCCAAATATTTTCAGCTTCCCATATTATTATTTGTGCTTGCAATAACCTTTCTTTCTTTCTCTTTCTATCTTTCTTTCTTTTTCCTGCTTTCTTTTCCTTTCTTCCTTTCTTCTTTTCTGTATTTGTTCTATCCCCAACTTTCCCACCACAAAATCCATCTCTATCCCTACAGCAAATTCATTCTCCCTGATGGTAAATTCACATACAGAATTCTGGGTGGCAGGTTCTGACCAGGGCTGCATACAAATTAGTTTGTAGAAAATTGCGTCAAGTTAGGTAAAGAACAAAAGCAAACTGACTTCAAAGGGAATGAACCGAGTGGAATCTATAGTTACTATGCACCAGGGGTTTAACAGACCCTGTGTTAACAACAACAAAAGCCACCTACAAAACAAGCAACAATCAGACCCGCCTTGCTTTCTGTGATACTCAGGAATTGCTTGAATTTCTTTTAGAACAAATCGCAATCGAAAAGTAGATCTTTGATAGTGTTTGGGTTGCAACCATTGCTAACAGCACTTTGTTCTTCCTGGTATTCCACAGTAATTCACTGTGACTCCCTGACTCACCATGTCTGCACCCGTTTACAGACACAGAGAGGGAGAGAGTCTCAGCTGGCAAATCTGACTTGGCTGGCTATAAATGAAATCTGGCTAGCTTCCCAAAGATTAGGTGCCTGGACATGCTTCCTCTTGCTGTTTTTGGTTTTTTTGTGCTTTTTTTTCCCCTTACCCCTTTCTTGTCAGTCACTGATGTGTGTGTATCTAGCAAAGAAACAGTGAACTTACAAACTGTCTAGCTTGTTCTCATGCTTGTTCTCCTTGTTTCTTTTTCTTCCTTTCTTTTGGGAGGGTGCAAAAGAGTTTCAAAACAGAGAGGAGGTTAACTAGGCTTTTAAAGAATCTACTTTTCCCCTTCCTTTCTCATCAGCTTAGCTGATTACATTACGAAAAATCTTATTAAAACCATGTCTGCTCTCCTTTATGAGACGGCATGTATTAAAATGCTTTTGCCACTTTAATTAGGTCTGACCACTTGTGGTTTTTATTATAATTTATAAGATTCTTACCTTTTGAAGGCAAAATTCAGAGACAGTCCTTACTTGTGGGTGGGTCTTGCTGTCTGCCTTTAGCCACAGAGGCCATGCACCGCAAATCTTAAACCTGTATCAGACAACAGGAAATCACCTACTCCTGCATACTGAAAGTTCTGGGAGGGAACTAAGAGGAGGTGGAGGAAACAAAAGAGGATAAAAAGACAACTTGTATCCTAAGTATGGAAAGGAGTGTTTACAGTGTATGCCTTAGATCTGAAAAGGCAACCATCCAGCAAGTTTGGACTCGGGCGCCTGAGCTATATCACAGTCACTTAATCTTATTTTACTTTTAGGCACTCTCCTGTGTTCAGAGTATGAAGCCAAATTGCTAGTATGTTAGTCACAGCTTTTATAATATCATTCTAGGGGAACTTTTTTCTCTCTCCCTCACTCTTTACTTTCCCCACAAAACCCATTAAAATAGTTGATTGTCCCTGATTTGTCAGGTGCAAAAGAAATGAGTTGCATTGCTCCTGGAGATGAAAGGCACTCAGTTGTTTGATGTGGGGCTCTGGAAGGGGTACCCCACTGTCTACATGAGGTGAAAACACAGAACACTGTTCTCAAGACAGGTTAAATATCCATTCTGCATGCAGCAACTAACAGTTTTTTAGACTCCTGCTTGTAGCATGGTGATGTAAGAGAGCATATGTCCACTGCAAAAATCCTCTCATAGAAGTATGTAACCACAGGAATATCAAATAATTCCCTCTTTGTCCATTGACTGCCTTTTTCAGCTATCCCAGATGAGTCTGCTAAACCTGGCTTTGGATACTTGTTAACGAGTACAGAGCAAGCAGAGAGAAAAGATTAAAAGACAAATACAATCTGTGTGAAACAGTGGCCCTGACTCTAAAGAAGCAGATGATCTAAGGGAAGGAAGATCTTCCCTTTAAACAAGAGACTCCTCATGCAATGCAAATGATCCCATATGCAGCTGCCACTGGCAGGCAGCCACCCGTCTACAGAAGAATAAAGTCAAAGCAACAATTCCCCTGAACCCTGAAGCTCAGTGACTTCAAACAAGAGAAAAAGAAAAAGTGACACGTTTTTTTCCACTGAACTCTTTCCATCTCTAAACTGTATTGATGACCTCATCAGCTAAAGCTGTCAGCTTGGAGCTTAGCTTCTTTCTGTCCAATGGACAACATCTGGTACCATCTATGTATTTGTACCTAGGATGGGAAACATGTGGACCATGCTGCCTCAAAAATGTGTAATGACGGTCTTAAAAAACAAACCTTAGCTTTTGCCCACAGTGGCAAGCACACACACATCCATTAGCTTCATGGGAGCTAACAGACAGATAATTCAGGAACTCTTGCCTCATTAGGCAAATTTTACTGACAGCTAGCTGGGACCATCTCAGTTTTATGTACTTACGTAATTTCTGCAGAAGGTGACAATGATGAGGAGTCTGTCGATTAGCAAAGTAAACCCACAATCTCGACTGGCCTCACCTATCCTTCTCTGCAGAAGACTCTGGGCCCTTGGTAGTGCATCTAGGTATTTTCAAGCAATTTTCAAGCAAAGGTGTTGTTCACCTTGAAAATGTGACCCTTGCCTTTCTTTGGAGGCAAATTTTAGAGTCCAACGATGTGCTCCAGGTAGCACTGTCTCTTACTCCCTAGACATGAAGTCCCAGATGCTTGGAATGTGCTGGGACTATAGCACCTCTGGTGCTGGGAACACAGTAGGCTTTGGGAGACCTTCTCTCTACCATATAGCAATATATATTTAAATGTGTCATAGTAGTCTTCATGACTTTCCAGCAAACCTCTTCGATGTGTAAAGACATCATTAGATTCTCACTTAGTTCTATGTGTCTGCCAAACTGTGAAGTTTGGTAGCTGCCATCAGTGTGATTGCTGTTCCCTGGGGAGTACCTTCAAGTGTCCATACAGTCTTAAGTCTTGGTGCCAAGCACTTTACAAATGCATGGAAAGAGTGGTGCCTCCCCAGAAAACCTACAGTGCAAGGTCCCAGTTCAGCAAAACGTATTTTGCTGTGTGCTCACACACATGTGTTCATGGTGGGGAAGAGGCCACTTGTGTGAGGATTACAATCACATCTTAAAGTCAATGGCAGGTTTCGGTGCTTTGCTGAACCAAAGTTTACTGCAAGATAAGAAAAAGGAAAAAGAGAGGGAAAGTGAGAAGCCATGTGGCAAATTTAAAAGCTGCTTGTGTTTTATGTCTGGCTAACATGCAGCTAGAAAGCACACTTTGTGACATCTCCCTGCTAGGTGCTTAGTTTTTATAGTATGTGAAAATGGATTTGGTGTCAGGATTTGAGGAATTGTGGAGATTCAGACAGTTCTGGAAAAACGCCTCTCATGGGACCTGCTGATAAGCTCACAGCTGAGACAGATACTATAAAGTGGAAGAGTAGAAACTGACTTCTGAAAATACAGAAAGTAGATACAAACCACACAAAAGCTGTGGAAGAAGCTTAGGAATGAAAAACACTTTTCTCTCCATTTGTTTTGGCACATGTGCTGCCATCTTCCAGAGAAGTTAAGTTTTTGGAAGTCTCTTTGCAAATGAGCTTTTAAACATGATCACGTTGGTTAGTGTATTTAGCTGTGAATGCCACCCTACTTCCCTGTTCCTGTATTTTCAAAGATCAGGATTTTGTGCATTTCAGATGAATGAAAAATCAGCACTAAAAATAAGCGAGACAAACAATAGAGTAAAGTGAAGGTAAGACACCTGATAAGTTCATGCCTTCTTAATATCCAAAATCTGTCAATTTAAGTGGGAAAGGAGCCTTCAATTTGGGAGGATGGAATTTATTTCAACTGCTGGATGAAGAACTGAAAATGATCACATCAAGATTTGCTCATGGAAGAAGTTCTTCTCTATCATTTGTCCTGTATCATGGATTTCCTGTTTTACCACTGAGAAAAAAAGCACAAACAGGGACAGGCACAACCGAGAATCTCTGTAGCTATCTCTGCTTACAAAGAGTGAAACTGAAAAAGGTGAACACCGATCATCTAGTATTTTCTGGGCTGCATTTTTGCTCACAGCTCTGAATTTGGACATCAACAGCATTCACTGACTTTCTGTTGTCTAGGAAACTGTTTACTGGTCTACACACATAGATCAAGGCAATAAGGCTGGGAAATGAAGGTAATTCATGAATGTAGCAGAAGGCCCAAAAGCCAGAAATTTAAGTCTGGAATAAATATCTCTTAATCTTACCTATATTTAGTTAATACAGTTATCAGGAAAAAAAGTTGGTGCCTTATACAAAAAAAAAATTCAATGCCAAGAGCATCATTATCTGTTTGTCAACTATTTCAAAATTATGTATATCAGATTTTGAGATGTTGGTCAAGATGAGAGATAGCTATGGTATAATGTTCCAGTTGAATTCAACAGAACAGAACTGACCTTGGAAGTGCTTAAATTAATAGTAATTTCCATAGAAATTTTTCCTCCTTTTTCTTAGATTTCTAGGATTTTCTAGACATATTAGAGACAAGGGTAAGGTTACAATTGCAACATCTAATTAAGGCATGTGTATATTTTTTCAGCATCAGAAATTCGTACACAAACACAAATAATCTGTGAGTGTGAATTGTTTATTTAGAAATGTAAGTTCCATGATTTTAGTGTTACATATATAGAACACATTAAGAAACTGTATAATGATATTGTGAAATTTAGACTATTGACACTTGCCATTTGCCCTCATAGCTTTGCCACAAAGCTATCATAGCCTTGTCAAAGAGGAATGTCTAGGACCAAGCACTCAGATTAAATCTTCTTTAGGTGAAAAGGGCTAGCTTCCACTAGAATTGTGTGCTTAACACAGAGACTTGTGTTTAAAATATGCAATCAATCAGACATGCTAACATTTATTAAGAATGACAGGAATTACTTCTGTGCTAACATTCATACTTGCCTACAGTACCTCAGCTGAAATTTCATTCTGCTGCTACTATCTTTTTCTACTCACAGCATTGTAGCAAAGAACCTGCCTTCTGCTGTGTCTGTAGATTTCCAGCTATGATTTTAGGTTTAGTATTAGAAATATGTATCATAGGAGCTGTGTTTCCTAGGAGGAACAGAAGAGATGCAAAGACCACTTGCAGGTGTGTACCTCATCACAAACTGAGACAGCTGTGAGCAAGTTACTTGTGATCAAAGGTGAGAGTGGAAGTGGAAAATACAGGTCTTAGGGTTTTTTTGCTTGGATGGAAAAGGATGTAGAATTAATTTTCTAAAATTGAATAGAAAGTTCATAAGGGAACAGTGGTGTTATTTCCTCTGCAAATCTTTTACTGTACTGTCTAGGAAATTTACTATATACCAGCCTAGTAGAGAAAATACAGTGTTTATCAACTGTATGGGAAATGTCCCTCAATACCAGCCCTGCCAAGAAGAAAGACCTGCATAGAGAAGCTAGATAAATGTATATATAATGTAGTCTATTTTCAAGAATCAGGCTTTTGAATTGCAAGGATTCTTTAGGAAAAAATGTGATAATAATTTAAATTATGCTGATTTGGTCAAAAGGCTGAAGTACTGTTCTTTCCTCAGGGTGTGTGATGCTGTCTTGATATGGACAATATCTTTAAACAAAAATATTTTTAAATATTCATTTCTCTCACGTGAATTTATGAGCCAAGCCCACAATTTTAAGGCTTACTTGTGCACTAGATTGTGCTGTAGTCTTCATTGAAATGTATTTTTGTTTCACAGCAAAACAGTCTAGTAGGCAATGTAATGGAATGTAGTCTCACACAAAATCCCTAAATCTCAAGTGAACTAACAGCATTTTATTTCTGAAAATGTCTTTGAGTTCCTATCTGGCTATTATTCACTGACATGTTTGTTAGGGTTTTTTTAAAAAAATATTCTTCTCTTTATCAGGAAACAGCAGTTCAAATTTTCTTCATCCTTCTGTAGGATTTTTGGTTGGTTTTTGTTACCAGTATTTCTTCCTCCGATGGAGATGCTCAGCAGGCTGGGGAGACTGGTAACCCACTGCATTTGGACACTGCAGCCTACACTGCCCCTCTGCAACAGCATTGTCAAGTATATACACTGCTGGGAGATCAGTTGTAGGGTGCTTATCCTAGAGCAGCAAAAGTGTATTCCAGTCTTCCTTTCTCTGGCTGTATGACCTCATTACAACAATTGCACAAGTTATAAGACACATGAGTTCAGAAAGCAAGGGTGAGGTAAACTATGAACACCATGTGGTGCTTCTCTGTGTGTGATCTCTGAGTGGTATCATCTGAATGGCTGATGAAAGATTTTGATCAATAGCATGTACTGAAGGTGAAAGGACTGGATTTTCCATATGTTTTTCCGAACTAAATGCCTACTGTCCTGCACTCTGGCTGTCACTCTGTGGTTTGAGAGACGTTGCTCTAGGAGTTCCTCCTAGTCTTGTTTCTCCTATCTGTTATCATAGAATCGAAGGATGGCTTGGGTTGGAAGGGGACTTAAAGATAATTTCGTTCCAAACCCCATGCCGTGGGCAGGGACACCTTCCACTAGACCAGGTTGCTCAGAGCTCCATTCAGCCTGGACTTGAACACTGTCAGGGATGGGACATCCAAAGCTTCTCTGGGAAACCAGTTCCGGTGTCTCACCAGCCTCACGGTCAAGAATTTCTTCCTTATATGTAACCTAAATTTACCCTCTTTCAGTTTGAAGCCATTCCCCCTTGTCCTGTCACTACATGCTCTTGTAAATAGTCTCTCTCCATCTTTCTTGTAGGCTCCCTTCAGGTACTGGAAGGCTGCAATTGAGTCATCCTGAAGTCTTCTCTTTTCCAAGCACTTATCCGCAGTCCAAGTGTCTCCTCAAAAGAGAGATGCTCCATTCCTCTGATCATGTTCCTGTGTGTGGATGAGGCTGATTCTGAGAAAGGTGAGGTATGATTCTGATCTCCTTTAATTTTAAATGGAGTAATCACATTGAAAGATTGGAATTGAAGCAGTGTGAGATGATGAGCATACAGTTCTGACTAGTGACAGATGCATAAGTTAATTTCATTCCCTGCGTGAGATCAGGTACTGGATATACTATGGTATGGTGTAGCTGTGAGACCTCAGATCATGCAGTTGTGTGGCTGTGAAATTGTCTCACATCACTGCTGCACAGCAGAGGCTGTGATTAAGCTGTAATTCTCCCCAAAACATTTCACAATTCTCCTTTTGTAACCATCCCTAATTCTAAACTATTGCTCTTCTGACTTTAACCCTCTCTAGACCCAGAGACTGAGTTGGACTTTAGTATTTGACAGCTGAGACTTACTTCTTTTCTTCTTGGGGCACAGATTTAGGGGTAAACTGAGTACAGGGACTTGCATTGAAAAATGAAGAGGAGTTAAGAATACGACACTTGCATGAAAAGCTGAATTCTGTAGCAGCTTTACTTGGAAAGATAAAAGAGGTTTTAGCTTTAGATGCAAAGGAGAATATGTAGTATTCAAACTCTAGCATTCTGGTCAAGCTCATTGTTAGCTATCCAAAGGAAGTACCATGCTATGCTAAACGTAAAGCCTTTAAAAGCTTTTCTTTTGATGAGATCTTTCAAAATGGATAGGTCAAACAATCTGTAAGATTCATAATGTCAAATTAATTTCATGGTAGACATAGATCTAACATTGCTTTTCAAGGCTTCCCTATAAAACAACACCACTGAAAAGTTCTGAAGTTCTCATGGGAGGGCGCTGACTTTTGTATTTTTATATTTTTTTCATTGAAAGCACTATTTTTTCAAACATTTTTGCCCTTGGATTATTTTCCCTTGGAGTGCTATGAGTGATTAGCCTTGTTGCCAAGATCCAGAAGCCTGAAACTTCTGATTTACTTCATGACAATAGATGACATCTTCATTGTTGGTATGGGAGCTCTGGCCTTCACAGAATAAACACAGTATGAGAATATAAAGATTATGTTGAAAAGGATAAGCAAGTCCCAAATAGCAATACTATTTTAAAAAAGAATTAACCTTAAGGTTTAGAATAATTGGGCTAGACTTTACAAAATCTTCTAGTTTAAGGACTTTAAGGATAAAATATTCAGATTTTCCTCTCTCATTATACCTCTCAAGTATTCTTGAAACTTTAAAGGTTTGTCAATAGGCATAATTTTTGAAATCCATACATTTCATTTCTAGTCTCTCTGAGTTCTCTTTCTCATTTATTTAGATAACTAAGGACTATTAAATTTCAGATAAGGACCAAAATCGCTAGCTGGATATGACAGCTGGAGGTGCTTGTCTTCTAAAAGTACCCTCACAATGTAATTATTGATAACTTGAAAAATGTGGCTGAACAGAGTTTTACTTCTTTCTAATTATTATGCTTCTGCATTTTTGTCCAGAAAGCCATATGAAACTGTACATCACAATATCACCTCCATCGTAGGCTACTCAAAATTCTGAATATCGTTTACTGCAGATTCCAGTGATGGCTCTGCATTTTCTTTTAAAAATGTGCCAGCAAACATCTCTACTTGCTGGTTTTAATGAAATAATAAATCTCTGAGAATTCTTCTGCTTCTCTGTGCGGAAGGAATTTTTCTAAGAACTTAAAGATTTGGTTCACATTCTGCAATATGCAGAATAAGAAAGTGTAAGATGTGTAAGGGAATAGGAAGTCTGCAGTGCCAACGGTGTCAGTGCCCCAAGCCCCTGTTCAGCTGAACGCTGGCTGGTTTGACAAACAGCTTGCAATACAACATCACTGCTCTGATCAGATCTATGCTCTGTGTTAGCACAGTTGCATGGCTGTTACCACCCAGGAAATCTCCTTGTTTTTCTTCATGAGGAGATCAAATGATCATTAGAGTCTGATATCTGATTTTTTATTTTGATCGTCATCTAGGAGATCATTCAGTAGCATTTGAACATTTGAACAGATAGCAATTTGTAGTCCTTTTTTCTGTTGTTGAAGTAGGCATAGAAAACAGTTGTAATCCAAGAGTTAGTGCTCTCTGCAGCAGGTTTGAAGATAGCAGCATGTTTACTGAAGCGGAGGATTACCAATATTTCCACAGTGTGGTTCACAGCAAATGGTTCCTAAATTCAGACATCTACTGGTGAAAAGACATCTACTGTTTTCCATTGCAATAGTCCAGACCAAAGGATTGAATCCAGACTCCGTGACAGGTTGTCACATAATTTCCCAAAGAGAAAAACAGTTGCCCTGGTGTGGTAAGCATAGTTATTTGCAGTGGCATGAATCTGGAGGTTTGTATGTTCTAGAAACATTACCTGATTTTACCTTCAAGTACCACTTAACAAATCAACTAATTTTCATGTCTAGACAAATAGATGGTTTATTGCTCTGCTAGCAATAAGAGGTCTTCCTCCAATGCCATGAGTGCTCAGGACTCAGGCATAGGACTACAGAGGGACATGAGCTGTTTAACTAGCCCTCAGGAAGACTATTCTGCCCTGGGCAAGCCACACAGGTAAGTTTGCACTGTCAAATTTGTGCAAGTACACAAGTATACATGCATCCAGGTTAGTTATAATTGTGATTGTTTGCCTCTTTAAACTCTTTCCAGGTGCTGAGAGTCAAACAGTCACAAGTGATGCTGGGAGCCTTGTGATGAGCTCACTGGGAGGAGAATGTGGTTAACTGCAATCTCTCCCAATCGCCTAGGTAATCATGTTCGAAGTTGGGTGAAGCCTTGTCCAGCTCCCCTAAGTCATTGGATCCCAACGAATGGACAAACGAGGAAAGAGGAGAATTTATGGTGTACGAACTATAATTGCCTAGGCTAAGCAGAGAAGTTTATGCACAGTAAGTATTGTTCATGTCTCACTGTGTTCATGTCATTCCATGTTCGCTGGTTACCAAGATATCATCAATAATGTGCTGAAATTTTTGCCTGGGTATTTGCTGTAAGAAAAGGTTTTTTTCAATGTGCAGACACATACATGAATTTCTTAAAAGGATTTGATGTATTTTCAGGATTTCAGTGAAGCAGAAATTTCAGCTGGATATGAAAAAGTTCTATCTGTTTTAGAGTACAAAGAAAAATTTCAGAGAGTGGGCAGAAAAGGAGAAACACATTCTCATGCCTTTCTGACAAAAATAAGCACAAGTCTTCACAGTCATTGGAAAGACTAGAGAAGAAAACAGAAAGGACTTTGGTACTCAGGGGCTATGGAAAGCAGTTAAGAGATCAGAGAAGTGTGAAGAAGTCTCTTTTGTGAAAACACCTGATTATGATAGGAGCTGAGAAAAATTAGTTACTTAATTAGTTACTACTTTACTTACTGGGTTTCTTCCCTCTGCCAAAAATAATCAGGAAAAAACCTACTTGCCTTTCCTTGAGATGGAATATTATAAAGAGACAAAGATTTCCATCTTGTCAGCTATATCACTTTTATTCTGTGGATGAACTTTCTGTAAAGAAAATAGCGTCTGCACACAGGGTCTATCACATCCAGCAGGCAGCCTGTCTTGGGAATATCCTTGTGAGAATTTAACATGCCATTTGTCACTGGACAGGACCACAAATTCACATTTTCTGCAGATTGCTTTGTGTTGTTCCAGAACACGTTTTCAGAACTCAAATTTCAATTCTCTGACCTCATTTTCTACATGTATATAGAATCAGGATGATTACATATTCAGCTTTATCAAGCATTGTCAATAAAACTTGCTTGTTGATTTTCTTCCAATTTCTATTCAGACCAAAATGGAATAATTGAATTCTCTAAAGAAGAATTTGTGTCTTCTAGACAGGATGATTTTCAGGTGTCTATACCGGGACTTCTGTAAGCACCAAAATTTGAGGCAGAAAGACCAATTCACACAAAGTCTCCTCAAAGCCATAAATGAGGGATCAGATTAGCAGACAAGGAGGGAAAGGCATTGAAAGGATGAGGGAGAAACCTTTGTTACATTTACCATGAAAAGAAATGAACCTGATACAGAGAATATAGGATTTAGGGAATCCTAATCCTATGCTCCATGCTTTTGATTGAATAATTTGTCTTTGAGCCTTTTCCCTTCTTTGTATACCCATGAAAACCAAACACTCTTATATGAGAGAAAAAAAACTCTAAGAACTTAATAACTTTAGTTTTCTAAAAAGTAGTAACACCGTAATCTTAACATGCTGTATACAGGGACTCTGAATAGCTAGAGATATTTTATGGTTTGAAGTGTGCCAGATGTACTGCCTTTTACTGTCCTGCAGACTGGTGTTACACTACAGCTGGTATCAGCAATGCGGGGACGGAGTCCTCTAGCATACTAACACCATAAAAGTGATCTCTTATTTTCTAGAATTCTTATATTTTATATTTCCTCTTGCAAATACAGCTTTTTCTGCCTACATCTTTCCTACTGTATTATTTCAGGACCCAATAGTCCTTGCAATAGCTAAGTGTAGCTAGTCTCATTTGGTGATGGTCCTGGAAAACTCAAGATACGTAGAACATTCAGGTAATGAGACTAATAGTGAGTTAACGTAATAGCATATTTGTGCTTCTCCCCTTACTTTTTTGACAACCATAGCAATCTGAGTATCATTTTTTGTTTTCTTGACATAAATTTTCAAAAGGTGTTACAATACAACTAATGCACCCACTTTTAACATGTCCATTTTTTCTCAGCTAGAAGTAGAGATTATGAAGATTTCCTTTTTGTGCAAACTACAAATTAATAGTCTTCTGATATTTCTCCTTTCTTTTTGCCAGCTTTGTGGTGGTTTCATCAAGCTATTTACTGGCCATAAAAATTAAAATATTATTGAAGTGTTTCCTGAAATGGGCAGTTATGTCTTCAGTCTAATCATAGTTTCATTTTCAATACAAAAATATTGGATTACATTCTTTAGAAGTGGCAAGTTTTCTATGTTCCTTATGTGGAATATGAAGAAAATAAAAGGAAAGTTTTTTTCTATTTCTTTAGATAATTCTCCAGATTTCTTATTTGTTAGGTTTGGTAGGCGGTTAACAGATTTGCTGAAGTTTCTAAGAACCACTAAGGCCTACAGAGCCCTAGCAAGGCATGGGTTGTATTCATAACATGTGTTAGGCTAGATAGAACAGCAGCAGATGTTGATATTTTAACGTCCTGAGTTCTAGTTTCTGTAATAAATACTGTTCCTGAGCAAAACTGCAATTTACAGGAGTCTGGAACAGTTTTTTCTGTTTCTACTTTTTGAAGGTAGTATAGATGGCTAGTGAAATTAATGAAAATCTGCTCCTCACATTCTGAAAGTACAACAGAAATAGTCATAGAATCATAGGATCACCAAATCATAGAATTTGCTGAGTTGGAAGACACCCAGCAGGATCATCAGGATCATCTTGGCCCTGCATAGGGCCAAGAGTCACACCATGTTCCTGACAGCATTGTCCAAATGCTTCTTGAACTCTCTCCGTTTAGTGCTGTGACCATTTCCCCAGGGAGCTGTTCCAGTGCCCAAACACCCTCTGGGTGAAGAAACTTTTCATCATATCCAACCTAAACCTCTCCTGATTCAGTTTCATGCCACTTCTTCAGNTAGAATTTGCTGAGTTGGAAGACACCCAGCAGGATCATCAGGATCATCTTGGCCCTGCATAGGGCCAAGAGTCACACCATGTTCCTGACAGCATTGTCCAAATGCTTCTTGAACTCTCTCCGTTTAGTGCTGTGACCATTTCCCCAGGGAGCTGTTCCAGTGCCCAAACACCCTCTGGGTGAAGAAACTTTTCATCATATCCAACCTAAACCTCTCCTGATTCAGTTTCATGCCACTTCTTCAGGTCTTGTCACTGGTCATGAGAGTGAAGACATCAATGTCTGCTCCTCCTCTTCCCCTCATGAGGAAGTTGTAGGCTGCAATGAGGTCTGTCCTCACACCCCTCCAGGCTGAACAGACCAAGTGACCTCAGACACTCCTCATATGACTTCCCCTCAAGGCCCTTCACCATCGTCATTGGCCTCCTTTGGAGGCTCTCTAACAGTTTATTGGTTTCTTTATATAGTGGCACCCAAAGCAGCCCCCAGCACTGGAGGTGAGGCTGCCCCAGAGCAGAGCAGAGCAGGACAATCCCCTCCTTTGCCTGGCTGGCAATGCTGTGCCTGATGCCCCCCAGGACACACTTGGCCCTCCTGGCTGCCAGGGCACTGCTGGCTCATGTTCTACTTGTCACTGACCAGGACACCCAGGTCCAGCATCTCATTCCGCAGTCTGTCCATACATCCAGGGTTGCCCCATCCCAGGTGCAGAATCTGGCACTTTCCCTTGTTAAAATTCATACAGTTAGTGATTACTGTTTCTCTAATTTGTTGAGATCTCTTTGCAGGACCTCCCTGCCCTCAAAGGATTTGACAGCTCCTCCCAGTTTAGTGTCGCTGGCAAACTTACTTAGTATTCCTTCCAGTCCTGCATGCAGGTCATTTATGAAGATGTTGAAGAGAACTGGGCTGAAGATGGAGCCCTATTCCACTAGTGACGGAACACCAGCCCGATATCACCCCATTTCTGTCTTATCGTTCTGTCTTCTGTGACTCTTCTATAATTGTTTCGTGTTTCTTTTGGAGACATATTTTAGTAGCTGGATTATTATCTTTTCTGGTGTGTACTGGAAAGCTGCCAAAGAAAATAGGTGCAGGTGCAAAGCAAATTGCATCACTGGGCTCCAGATGTCGATGTACCAGAATTGACGGTGGAGTCAGGAAATTTAATGACCATGTTACCTTAACTGTGTTCAGATATATCAGCCCCTGCTAGATCAGGGGAGGGAATACCTAGTACAGAGAATGGTTCTGTCATGTTTTAACTCCAGCAGAGAGCTGAGCCCTGTACAGTCATTTGATCCCTTCCCTGACATCTAATGGGGGAGAGAACTGGAAAGGTAGAAGGGGGAAAGCTCATGGATTGAGAAAAATACAGTCTAATAGATAAAGCAAAAGCTGCAGGTGTAAGCAAAGCAAAAGAAGAAATTCTTTCACAAGTGTCTATAGGTACACAGGTGTTCAGCCATCCTGAGGAAGGCAAAAGAACAAACCAAATTAAATGATTCCCCATACAAATACAAAAGGAGATTTATTTATTGTATGCACCATTAGTTTCATTGGGGATTTGTAAAATACATCAGTTGGTCATTTCAGAGCAGCCATTCTCATAAATTTATTATGAAACCATAACAAATACCCAAAATTATTACATGTGGGGAGTAAATGGCGTTGCATTTCTCAAAAACACCCACTAAAGCAACAGTAATTTGTTGTTCAGGCAGACGTACTGAGTATTACTAGAGGCAGCTAACTTAGCTCTTTGTTAGTGTGCTGCCTGTCATTATTATGAATTGGCATTTCTTGCTAGTGTGTGTTTTTTTGTTTTTATAGGTGTATGCATATGTACTTCTGTCTGCTAGAGAGGTCCGAGGTAATATTCCATTACTGAAATGGAAAATGTGAATAATCTGATTTGAATGACTCTGTACAGCCTGTGTTGTATCAGCAAGGCCAACATGTTAGGGGTTTCAGTCTAAACAGCATAGCACCCTATTCAGACTAAACACCATAGCAAGGCAAAGCTATCACACCCTTTGTAGGAAACCAGCATGACTGACTGCCTGTCAGAAGTGTCTGTCCCTCCACAGGCTGGTGGACTCAGAGATGGAATTAGAGTTCTGTCTGCCTCTGCAGGTTTATGGTTTTACAGGAATCACAGAGATGTGGTGGCATAGTCCACGTGACAGGTTCATTGCCATAGATGAATGCAGGTTTTTAAAGGGACAAGCCAGGAAGATGATGATAAAGAGTTTGTTTAAGCCCCTTCTGTGAGAGAGTGGTGGGAAAGAATGGAGGTCTGCCTTGGCAGCTGGGCAGAGCGTGGGCAGTGAGCCAGAGCTTGTGATTGAAGGTTGGTGAGCACACCAGCATAGGAGCTGTGTTGTGATGGATATCTGCGGCAGATCACCTAATCAGGAAGCGTAAGCAGATGAGGCCTTCAGAGACACCTGCAAGAGGCCTCACATTCACAGGTCCTCATGGAGGATTCCAGACATGCTGGTAACTGCTGGGGAGACGGCCTGGAAGGACACAAGCAATCTATGAAATCTCTGGAATACACTGATGATAACTTTCTGGCAGGTGATCAAGAAGTGATGAAGGGACATCCTTTGCCTGCCAGCAGACCGGGGAGAACCCTGTGTGCCCTTGTATATCAACATAACTTAAGTAATCACTACTATTCTGCCTGGTTTACTGACTCCTAGGGACATTGTTGCCCCTAGGGTTTAACCTGAGAATCCATTTCTTGTCTTAGTGACTCCAAGTGCCACAGCACAAAATAATTTTCTTTCAGTCTTTACAGACACTTATATTTTGTTCCCGTCCCACACCCTTTTACCCAGAGTGAATTTGTCTCATTACTGAATACTGGCTTTTTAGGTAGCTGGAGTTCTCAACTGCCCATGATGAATTCCCTTCTGAGATGGTGACTCGTGTCGTCTCAGATCTGTCAGAAATGGAGTGAGGCATCACTTTGATTGTTCCAGAAGTTAGCAGAAAAGAGAAATAGTTCTGCAGTAAACCATTGGAATTCCTCTTCACTGGGCTTCATTACACTTGCTCTGTAGTTACATAGTAACAGAGATTAAAAAGTGCTTTAGTCCAAAAGTGAGAAGCATTCCTTTTCAGTTCAAATCCAGTTATCCAGTTATTGTAACTGTTGTGTGTTTCCCAATTACCTGTGCACTTAAATTCACCTCTGTTTAATTTCTATTTAGTAACTGCCACAGATGTTACTAGAAAACAGTTTCTACCTGACTTATTAACATCTCACAAGATTCTCAATAGCTCACAAGCCGGCTCCCACAATTGGAGTATCATAATGGAAAGTAGATTTCCGTCTCACATTACTTGTATAAACAAAGGTACAATTGATTATTCTAATTTGCTTTATAATGCTCTGCTGCGTATTATGTGAAACACATACAATAGATGCAGAATGACTGTTTATTTTTCTGTATTAGAAATCCTAGATTTCCAGCTAAGCAGTGTTGTTTATATGCTGTTCTCTACTGCTTATCTGAATTTAAAGGCTAAGTATCTATCCTCTATTGTATCTTGCATTGTAAACTAAATAACATGTCATGTTTGTCCCCTGAGCCTCATTAAAATGAGAATGCTGAATTAAAATTCTCAGTAAAGATATCATTTGGCCCCGTTGGGCCCTGTGAGTAGAAAGGAGAACTATACTCTCTGAGGTCTCCGACCTGCCAACGCACCTGCTGTTTGGGGAACCACCCTGTTTAGGATTTCTGTTCTGCATAACACAATACGTGAACATATTTCTGAAAATTTTAATTCCTTTGATAACTGGATGTGTTTATTCTCTGAAGCTGTTTGTAGGAAGGAGCTTCGGCAGCATGTCTAATGTGTTCAGCGTTTGATGAAACATGTCTTTAGAAGGAAAACAAAAGTGTTCCTTGTCCACTTTGTTTGGGTTCTGTCTTATTGGGGTGGACTGATGCAGATGGCAGTACTGAAGCATGGTACAGGCTTGGGAAAGGTGTATGGAAAGTCTGCGTTATTCCAGCATGTTTAATGGAAAGATGGATTCAGGTTGCTTGTGCCAGATGTCAGTGCCACACATAAAGCTTTGAGAAGCTGTTGGCTAGCCACATGGAGGGCTTTGTCCAGGGACCTCTTCTGTTCAGAGGTTATTCATCTCCTTCATCTCCCTTTAGCACAGGCAAAACTAGTAATAATGATACTGAAGTACAATAATAAAGAGGATTTCTTTCCTCAGCACTTTCCAAGTGCCTTCATTTCTCTTGGTAGACAACGGTGTGATTTCCAAGCATGTGCCCAGGCATAATTTTAACCTTACTTCTCTTTTTGACATCATGGTTAGTTTTGACTAATGTGCATTAGGCTGGAGACAACAATAAAATTAATTGATTTATTATTTCTTAATTTAAGCTTGTGACAGGTCTCTTGGAAAAAAACGCTTGGTCTTGCTTGGAAAAAAAGCACATTGGAGTCTCCAGGGTGGTCACACTACCAGCCTCCAGTAGTAGTCCCAGTCCCTTTTTGTCTCCCTCTGCTGCAGTTCTGCACGAGGTCCTGCAAACCATCCCCTGGAATGCATGGCCCCCAGCAGTAGGGGAGTGGAGTAGTCCACCTCAGGCATGTATGAGACTCCAACTTGGTGGTTCCTGTTTTCCAGTGGGCAAAAAACCAAAACAGCAGCAGGAAAAAATGCCTCTTCTTGGCCTGGATTTTTATTGCCCTCTCTGAGGGGTAGTGGTATGTAACTTCAAGACACAGGGAGTAGTGTTGTTCTTTAGAAGACCTTTAGGAGCCCATTAGTCACTTGCATGACGGGATAAAAGGTTTTCTGTCACTTGGGTGGGGAAGGGTCTCACTGGTTTCAGAAACAGAGAATTTTCCGTTCACTGAAATGTAATACTTCTATTATTACTTGGATTTGCTTCATTTATTTGCTTTGGAACATTTTTCAGCTGGGACAGTTAATGAATATGAAAGAGACTGTATCTGTGTTGATTCAACTGGTCTCTTATATAAAGTGCTTAAGTCAGCTTTAGTAGCTGAAAATGCAGCTGTTTCTCTTCAAATACAAATGGTATCATAGCTGATAAGTCAAATTAAGCCTGAACAAGCAACCCTAGACTACATCTCAACTAGTTTAAGCATCAGTTTTAGAGATTTATAATACCACAGAGAGTCCTGTTCTGTATTATCTCCATGTGCCATGATTTAAACATTTACCAACTACTTACCATTAATAACATAGACACAGAAAATCCCAGTCAGTGAAGTACAACGTATGCAACTGCACAGAGTTCTCGTCAGTGCCATGAGGCCTCCAAAGTGAAAGGAAAGAAATTCTGAATAAACTGCTTTTGTATGTGTATAGCTCTGTGCATTGGCATTCATCCAGTGTGGTGGTTTTGACATTTTTCCTTTCAATATTATTTGAATATAGTAGGTTTCCATTATGAAGTCAGTAGTGTGACAGAGGACAAGAGCAATCACAGATAAACAGAATTTGCCACTGTTTAGTATTGTCAGCTTCTCAGTTACTTCTGTTCTGCTGGAAGAGAAGACACCAGGAAGAGTGTCATGTGAGCTTACCTGCTCTTCTACACTTGGCAGACTACTTTGTTGCTTATAAGCACAAGAAAACCATGCATTTGGTGCATTGATAAGCTGAAATTTAGGGACACCTGAGCTTAAATTTTGTTAAGTAGATGACTATTCAAAGAGACATATACCTATGGGCAGCATCTTTAAGCTGCAAAACTGTACACTGTCTCAAGAAAATGAAGGATTCTCCACAACAGAAATTTTTCATGAGTCCATTCACTTTCCTGGATGCCACTGTAGCAGATGAAACTGCTCCTATGCCCTGCTCTGCAAAGGACCAGCTTTCTGGGAGAGCTGCCTCAGGAGGAATGTCAAACACATACAGGCTCTTTCC
The DNA here is from genome assembly GCA_013396875.1 of Vireo altiloquus. Taxonomy (NCBI): domain Eukaryota; kingdom Metazoa; phylum Chordata; class Aves; order Passeriformes; family Vireonidae; genus Vireo; species Vireo altiloquus. Next base: position 329,839 of record VZRF01004027.1, on the reverse strand, counting down.
GTCACAGGGAAAACCCATCTGGAAATTTTGGAGCTCAGTTCTTTTCATGGTAATGTGTATAAAGAAAGGAAAAAACTGCTCTTCACCTTGTTATCTCCTTACTTCTCACAAGTGAACTTCAACATTTTAAAAAAATTATTTAAAGAGCTATTATCCTTGAATGAAGGGGATGGGGAAAGGCTTTATTTTTTTTATTGGTCACTTTGATTGCATATTTTTGTCTATTACTTGGTAGACTGGAGAGCCATAACTTGTAAAAAGAATTTTTATCAGTATAAAAAAAATCTATCATTTTTATAATGTTTGGTACAAATGCACCCTTTCATTTTCACATTGTTTTCCCAAAATTTTCTACAACTAGAAAACATTACCTCTTTGACATGTGTTCCTTATTATGCCTCTTTGCAGTTATTTACTGTAATCCTGTAAGACATCAAAGATTTTAAGGGTTCTACATTTCTCAGGGGCACAAAAGGAGAAGCCCCCCTCTACCCCCTCACTATCCCAATAGCTTATGACAAGTAGGTGACGTGAAGATTGTCCACAGAGGACCTCCATGTATTCCACAGTGGAGCAGAGCTCTGCAAGGGCTTGAAGGGAGCTGGTGCAGTCATATGCTGCAGGCATGTTTGTCTGGGTCTTAAGAAAATGAAAACTGAATTATTATGGGGGTTCATTCGTTATTATTAATACCTGGTCTCGTTAAACTTACCACGGACAATGGATAGTGTGTGTTCAAAACTGCATGTAAGTTGTGCATGGAAAGTCACTGTTAAAGCACATGTAGGAAAAATTAAAGTCTTATTTTGTGACTGGGAAAACACTGAAATAAAACACTGAGTTACACTGAAATAAAATCTGGTTATTATATAGGAGGCAGGCAAGATAGGCTGAGCTGTTAAGCCTGTTCTATGAGCATTTTTAGCATTCAGTTCCATCAGCAGGCTGCACAAACACCTGAGAAAGTAGCTGTAAGAGTTTTTATCAATTCTGTTCAGTACATTCAAGTCTATTGATTTGTATTAGTCTCACACTGTTTCCCAGCACTACCTGTGCTGAAAGGTGCCATGGCACTTGCCTTGCAGATTCTTTTCAGGCCCTAGACAAACAGGTTTTCGGCTGCTGGTGATGTCCCCTGAGTATGGAAGGAGCTGCAGGACACTGTGTGTAAGCCCAGCCATTAGCTAGGACAACATTTTTTCCTCTCCTAGAGTCTGTTTGTGCCATAGTCTTTCCCCTGGAAAATTTACGGTGATATTGCTTAACCACAGACCTGGTTGCCTGGGAATACTTAATAGGAGAGGTGGGAGCTGAATAGCAGTGATACTACTCACGGGCATAATCTGTCACTTTTCTCTTAATGAGGAGTACAGAGAAACAAAAAGCTTTATTAATATGCAGAGACAGGCCAATTTTATAAGGGAGGTGTTCAACAAAAGCTGAATGCCAACATAAATAGACCCAACTAGGATTTTTTGTACAACAAAATTGACCCTGCCCTATATGTTGTCATAAAGGGTTGGCTTCTCCAGGCCCCTTCTCCCTCATGTAAGTATTTTAGCTGAGGACATAGCTCTGGAATATTTCTGTTGCGATAACGTTATTTCTAAACATAACACTCCTTAACTCTGCAATCAGCTGTAAAAACTAACACCATGCTGCTCACAAACCAAACAACTGCATCAATTTACATAAAGGAATAAAGAACAAATGACACTCCGGGGGCATGCAAATACCTTACATGATGCAAGACAGTCCTCTGAGGAATTTCAGCCCAGCATGGAGCAGACATGGCAATTGTACCTAGCTTGCCCTTTGCATTGTAATTCTTCTCTTATTTCTTCATCAATTGCAATGAGGAAAATAAAATGAAAGAAGCTGGCAGCTTGAACTGGAGTAAAAGTATACTTGTCACATTATGCTGTAACTAATTGTCTATTAATAGGCAATAATACAAGCACGGCTTAATACAAGTGATGTCTGGTCATTGTTATGAAACTGCCGTAGGCTTCTTGACTTTATGGCTTATGTTAACTTAATGGCCTGTGAAGATCTGTAGTATTCATTCCTAAACAGTCCCAAAACAATTTAAGCCATTCCTCAGTGGTTTGCTAAATCTACTAAAATTCAGTTTGAATTTCTTTCTGCTATTATTTAGTGCAAATCCACAACATTCCCCCTCTCATCTTATTTTTTCAGCAACACTTCAGAAAATAGCTGATTGTTACCTTGATGAATTTATTTTCTTACATACATGTGTTTTCAGAATAACTTTTGAATTTGCCTGTCAAGAGAAATGGGCCTGCAGCATTCCTGTGTCGTAGAGCACGTTTTCACTGGCTGTTCACTGGCACTGAAGATTCCCAATCTTATTTATATGGGGTTTTTCAAACTGTCAGGTGACAGAGGAAAATGAGTTGGGCTGTTCATTTACAAGCTGTTCAACAGTGCATATGAGAGTTTTAGAGACCCCATAATGCAAGTTCTAATACATGTGCTGTTCTTTGTTCTAACTCCATGTTGAAAACCTGATCAACATCCAATAAAAGGTGCTTGAGTACAGAGAGGTGCACTTGCTGCTAAAAAATATTAAGTAACCTGTGAGTGATTACAATAGTCCTTTTATTCTCTCAATTATATTGACTAGCCTCAACTTCTCATCATGTGTTCCTTTCTCTGTAAATCTGTGCCCTCTTACAGTCCACTGTAATACTTTCAAATACTTCTCTGAATGCAGGGCAGGAGTGATGAAGAGAAAGGCCTCCTGGCCTATGAGATCAAGTAACCATCAAAGCAATGAGGCATATTTTTTAAAATTTTATATACCAGGAAAGATGAAACAAAAGTAGTTTTATTTCCAGTCCCAGCACTTGATTTTTAAACCAAATCCTCTTACTTAGAGGTAGGCTGATTTCGCCTCAGTCTGCCTTGATACTCTTCGTTTTTGTAGATCTACTAAATAATTTCCTTTTTCGTACTTGCTATTAGTTTTTGTAAAAAGTGAATATTTTGATCTAAGTAAACTCCGTTTTTATTCTTGGTAAACAGAACATTACAGAAAGACAATATTTTACTTTTCTACAGAATTAATTAAATATTGCCTGTGAATCACATAATTGTACATTAAAACAAATGTAAGGACATATGCTGAAAATAATTTCCAAACCTTTCTTCACTCAGTTATATTAGAAAATATTGCTTTCCATTAGTCATACTCAAGTTCTGAATAGACCTTCTCATCTTTGAAGAAGGAAGAAAACTTCTTTTTATAGCAGCATGCAAGGAAGCGAGGGAGGTGGAGAATAAGATGTGAAACTGTAACAGAAATATGAAATTAGAGGCCTGAAAAAAGAAGAAATTGAATGAAAAACGATCTGTTCTTAATTTGTGTCAAATGGCAAGTAACAGCCATGAAAGCTATTTTGGGGGTGGATATTCCCTCTATAAGTTGAGTAACTGGAGTCAATCCAGCATGGTTTTCCCAGACCCTCAATTCTGGAAACATGTGGTACCTTGCAGGCAGGAAACCAAGAAAGATTGTTTTTCTCCCTTTTCTTTTTTTCTCCTCCCTTAAGGCCCAGTTTAATTAGAAGAAGGAAAGCTTAGGGGGAAAAAAAAAAAAAAGTATCTGTTTTGTAGCTGCCTCAAATGCTATTTGTATATGGGAGGAGAATATGAGACACAGAACAACTCCAAAATATTGGAGCTTATTCTGCCGATGTAACATGAATAAAGGACATCAGTGTCCTGATTCTAATCATGAGTGTCTATAATTTTATGGCTGATCTTTCCTGAATAAAGCCAATATGTTCTGCAAATAAAGGCAGACCTAGGTATTAGCCTAGATCAGTCAAAGTCTATTCCCACCTACTGAAGGAAAGTGGGACAATTTTATCCTTTAAATGAAAGGGAAAATTTTGTGTTACTCTTTCAACTTAATGAACCATTTAAATCAGAGTATCCAACAAATCTTCAATATGAAAATACTGTTTCATATTATTAGATAAGTCTTTAAATTCAGGTGTGGAATGGAAAGTAATCTTTAATGAAAATAATTTAAAGAAAGGTTGTTATAATTTTGATGGATTTTGGTGCAGAAAAGCACAGCTTTGCCTTATGTTATTTCACTGAAAAGAAAGTAAAAGCAGCACCCTACATATCTACCTGCTACAGTGTTAAAATGAAAATAGTATCAAATTTGAAATAAAATTTAAATCATAAATATAGATCAATTCCACTTCACAATTTTCAGGATATCAAAACAAGTGGTATGAATACTTTAGGCCAGACAGTTTCAATAATTTCATTAAATTTCACGATAATTACTTAACTGGTTAAAAACCAGCTTTACAAAATTTCAACTCTCAGTTTCTTCCTTTGCCACACTAGAATCGTCAGCCCCTTTTTACATATTGGCAAACAACAACAATTTTTTAATTTATTTCAGGCTACTGAATGAGCATTTGTCACTTTTTTGTGACTGGCAAAATCAGACCTTTAAACATTTGTTACATGAAAAAAATGCCATTCTAATGGCATGTCATCCATGGCAAACTGCCCTTTGCTCAATTGTAACAGCATCAGACGAGGCTGCCTGTCCATCATAAAAGCCCAGAGGGCTAGGATCCTGTCTAAAGCTGGGCACCTTGATACACAGTACACCTGTGATGCATGAGATTTGCAATAGCTTTTATTGGAGTCATTACTGGAGGCAATAATGACACCTCCAGCCTTCAAATCAGCCCTTCGGGGCTGGAGATGCAAAGTCTGAATTGGCATCAAGACCTAGAACTGTTTCCCTGGTCACAGTATGTCAATCACCATCCACTACAGGTTTGGGTTACTGGGACTTCCTTGATTGTATCAAATGTGGGAAACTTATCCTAGTGTACGTACCTGTGCATTAGACTTTTCTAGACCTCTTCTTGGGAACACTCCAGATTATCTCTATTGGCACAACAATCAACAAAAATAGCAGGGCCTTTCTACTAAGAAACAGTCATTTCAAGGGAGTAGGATCTTATATTAACTGTGTATTTGCAGTGTCCTGTGAGATCACATTTGCCTCACTTATATGCAATTTGTGTGAAGAAAACACAACCCACTTCACTACCTGTGAGAAAAGTTTTGGGAGGGAGGAAAGACTAACACTTGTAAAATGCATTTCAGTAACTATGAAAAAAGGGAACTTCTTTGCAAAAGCCTTGTGTCAGGCTTTCGTTTCATCTGATACCTGAAGTGTAATTCAATATTATATTACTAAGCACAGATACACTGTAATATTTATTTGAGGGGAAAATTTTACCAGTGAACTGACCCCATTCTCTCTTTGTCTGACCATCTAAGATGGGCTCTATCAAACATTTGTTGGCGTGAAAGAAGCTGAATCCATTACTTGTTAGCATGCCTGTGTGTGTGTCAGAGCTGTAAGGTTGTCCCTTGCCTTGCCCCAGTCTCTTCAAACTTCAGTACTGGTGTTTTGCATCAGCATGGCTGGTCACTGCTCATAAGCAAATCAACAAGCTCCAGGCTTGCATTAACGTCAATGCCTGCTCTGTGTTTAGAGGTTCAGAGTAATTTTAGTCCCATAGCACTGGGGACCTAAGCTGAAAGCAATGCTTTTGCAGCAACAACTTAGCCTCATGGGCTTCCTTGAACTTGGAAGCAACTGTTTTAATGAGCATAGGTCGAGAAATACCTGGTCTTTTTTTTCTGAGTAAAGGCCAAGGGAGAGTAAATTCAGTAGCAGAGATGATAACTCAGCATGAGGAACTCGATTATCAGAATTAGTGAGATCTGCTGTGCTCATCTGCTCAGCGTCACCAGTTCATTTAGCTCTTTAGAAAGACATTATTTTCTTTTCTCCTGCCTAGTGTCTAGTGTGAGCCCCTGCACAGGTGAGCAGCACATGGTGGCACCAAGCCAGCCATCCTCCACTGCACACATGTGTGAGTGCCAGGTGTGCACACACACACATTCACACAAACACCCTTCCCTGGAAACTGATGTGCAGGGCTTCCTTTGAAATTTTGACAAATTTTGGCTTGCAAAATCAGGGTGATTTCCATTATGAATTTCAGAGGACAATTCATGTCACTCTGCCTTTATGGGTGGAAGCACATATGGCTTTGCTTTTTTTGCTCACTGTTGCTCTGGGATCCTGGTAGAATGGTGAGCACCTGTGCCTTACAGGGACTTTAGCTCCATGGCTGAAATTAACAATAATGCTCCTAACAACATAATTTTTGCCAAAGCAATGCTTTATTTTGCAAAGCACTTTGAGAGCTGACAGTGGCTCTCTGGAATCGCCATGAGAGCAAGTCATTGCAGAAAGATGGCCCCAAACTGTCCTCTCTAGTGCTTCAACTTAGCCTTTTCTTTCTAATCTAGGAAAGCTTGTGATGCACAAGCTTGCTGGTGATAACCGTCAAGTGCCACTGGAGCAAGGAAGGCAATAACAGCTTAAAAATGAAGTCTCCAACTGCCCTTGATCTGCCAGGGCAGCAGCTGTCTGGCAGCCAGAGTCTCTGACGCCCTTGAAGCCTTGAGCTGAGACAGAGAATCCCAGCTTCTATATCCCTGTCTGAGCCCTGCTTGCTCAGATTTTCAGATTGTCAAACCAGTAAAAATCCATATAAAATGGCAGTTGTTCCATTATTTCAAGCCAAAACCTAATGCAATCTCACAACACTTCTGCTGTTTTGTGCCACTTTCTCATAAGAAAAATGCATGTCAGCTCAGTTTTAACATGGTTTCTTGACTTTCTGTATGTCTTGTCCTCATCTCCGACAAATACGAAATTCTATAGTTTTTTCCACTTTTAAAACCTTGATTGTCTGCTGATCCTGAACTAGGAATCCCAACTGTATTCACTGTCAAGACTAAGCAAAATGTTTTTCTCTTTTGTTTTAATCTTTGTGGTTCTCTCTGGTTTTAGAATCTTTTAATTTTTCTGCTTTTAATCAGATTTGTGCAATCAAAATTATGTTCTGCCTGCTGGCCTGGATTTCTTTCCTAGGTCTGGTCTTCCACAGAGCTGACAAGAGATAAAAAAAGCTTAAATGATGTGTTGTTCATGGAAATTAAAGAAAATAGAATCAGGCTTTCCTGAATACAAAAAGCAGTCTTCTGCTTTCCTCCCCCATGCCTCTCTTTAAAGGCCATTCATTTTCTTTTAATATAAAATAAGTTTCCACAACCAGTTCGGCATCTTCCTTTTTGTAGCTGATTGCATTAACCCAATTTCACAGGCCCAGCTGCTGAACAGATCCTTTAGTACTCAGAAACATAAAAGCCACGTGTGTTTCAAAGAGGTAGACACTTTGGAGGAGATGTAACAAAAGGGACAATTAAACATACCTTCCCCCCTACTTAACTCAGATATAAACCATTAATGATTTTGTAAATTTGGACCAAACTCTATAACCTTTCACACCGTGATTTCAGAGGGAGATTTGATTGAGTTTGAACTGCAAGGTTTGGGATGAAAGAGGACTTCCATAAGTTAAGAAGAATAGTTGTGGACTACTCTCATGGTGAGCTGGCTGGGGAAAAAAATCTAGTAGATGGGACTGTTACACTGAATTGTATGTCTTTTTACAAACCCCCAGTGGGTAGCATTATATACAGGAAGTTGAAAGATGTAGAAATAGTAGATATAGTTAAATCTCTTGCATCTGGTAAGCAATTAAAATTACTATAGTATAGTACACCTAAAACTGACAAAGTCATACTTACCTCTAGTTGACCAAATACATGGATAAAATGTAAAACAGAGGTTTCAGTGGCAGTCCTAGGGACAGATGTACTGTCAATATGTCAATACTATTGCTCTAATCCATGCTGACTGGACTTCACATGTCTCCTGAGGATGAGCAGGATACCCCTTGTTCACCGTTTGAAACAAAAATGGTCTCTTAGGGATAAGAATGGAGTCCTCTCCACTTAGCAAACAAACTTCTAGGCATGAAGTTTGGTTAGCAATGTTTCCTCCTAGCCATACAAGCTGTAGCTAGATCTGCATGTTTTGAAATGGATAAGGGAGAGACAGAGATGGCCAGGGTGCAGAAAGGAGAGAACCAACACTGGGAGTCTGGGAATATTGTGTGGTTTAGGAAGTAATTTAACAAATCCTTGGTCTGAGTGTGTGTTCAGTTCACTGGTCCTGACTCTGGTCAGTCACCTGGAAACAGCTGGTGTAGTGCTATGGGTATGATCTAGGGTTTTGGGTTTTCCACATTCTGCCCACCGATGGCTGCTTCGAATTTACACCTCCTACAATGCAGGCTAGCCTGTAAGGGTGGTTGTTTGGCAAGCCCCTTGTGCTCATCCCGGGGAGGGACATCATAGTGCAGTCCATGCAGAAGCAAGGTGCAGCCCTTAGCTGGGGGTTTGCCTTCTGCACCCTGGCCTTTGTACTGCGTGAAATCCACCATGTTCATGTGAGACAGAAGAAAATTGTTTGTTACTCCAGCTTAATGGGCTGAAAAATTCCTTATTATTTTTCTCAGGAAAAATCTTACTAGGCTTTGCCTTAAGAGACAGACAGGTGATGAGTTAAAGATATGTGTATCTGGGACACTTTGTGCTTCTCATCCTAAAAAGTCAGCATGCTTTAAAATCAGATTGTCTCATCAAGGCATTAGACGTCCTGGTAAGAAAACATTTGTGTTTCAAGTTTCTTATCTTTTATCACTGTTGAGGTCAAGTTCTACCTTTGTGTCATTGTACCCTCAAGAAATATATATGGTAGAATTTCTCCTCACACTCACAAAGGCATTTTGATGGTGGGTGGTTTTGGTGCTGACCTTGTTAGCAATAAATTGTCTTGTGGAACATAAGTAATACATATCTTAAAGAGTGATCTGAAGCACTTTAACAGCAAGTGATAATTCTTATATTAGTTGGCAGCTTTTGAGAAAAATTATGTGTGCTTTCTGCTTCCAGCACCTTCATTAGTTTTGGGTACAGTGGGAGGATGTTTGTTCTTGTAACTGAGGTCCCGTATTATTTGGAGTTTTGGATTCAAAAAACATTCTCTGTGACCTTGAGCAGCCATTTACCATCTCTGTTCCTTGCTTCCATTCCATAAATGGATTGCAGACTGTATTCTCAACAGGATATTACTCTTTTTCGAAAAAGCTGATTTTTTAAAAGCACCAATATTTATACATCTCATTTATGATCAAATGTTCAACAGAAACAATTTTGAAGTGCCTGTCGTATCAGTGCTTCGTAATGAAAGAAAAAGAGGAAAAGGATCTAAATTAAACACTTGATATTTTCTATCTGAAAATGCAGCTTTCTTTACCTGCCTTTCACAAAGGCTTTTGAAAGCTTTAATTTTGTGTCAGTTAAGAATAATAGTTTTTGAAACATCGTGACCTCTATGCAGATCAAAATTGTCATCTTCTAATCCATTCTTAATATCATGTTTTTCTCACTCAGCCTGTCTTGATATCCTTGAATGGGAGCTCTCCTCCCTAAAACAGTCCCTGTCTTTCACTATAGTCCATATTCTGATAAATTGACATGACCGTTTCCACTTCTCTTCCAATAATCCCATTTCCTTCAACTTTCACCTTACTTTAGGAGTCAGATCATTTAACATGACTGAAAATGTTTGGAAATATACTTCTGCTGTGCATATGGAGGATGTCAGTAGGAGGATAGTAATATAATAAAACTCAAAAAATCTAGAGTCTTTGAAGAGAATTTGGGTTCAAACCTGACTGATTTTCTGGTGATTATATTTTTATACTGGTTTTAAAACTACTTTTATTTGTGTTTTAGCCTTCACTGTTATTTGCCAACACTTCTAAATTTCTCTTTGTATGTTTACAAAACACGCAGTCATTATGTTAGGTCATCTTTAATGCTTCCCTTTAAACTCCAGAAAATATGAGATAAAAATTAAAAACACATTTCTGAAAAAAAAATAAAATCAAAACAGAGACTATTTTGAGAGAAGTATTTCTAGAAATGCAACATCTGTAAAGAATGCAAAGGAAGAGGAAGCAACGCAAGCCACATATGGTTTATGTTTGTAATTTGAAGAAAAGATGGTATTGTGCGATAGATAGTGCCCATTCCTTCTGATTTTTTATTAGAGTGTTGTGAGAGAAAACCTGCTAGGAGTTTTCTGCTAACAGTTTCTGATGGGTAGACAGACATTCTCTACACCTTCTTTGGTTGATGTAGTACAGGTGAATGTCTACATGAGAATGGAGAAGCAGTGTAAGTGATAGTTCCTTTCTCCTATATCCTGTCCATTTAGCTGAAAAGGACCTTGAAATATAGGAGAAGCTGTGACTCTCAAAACCTGATTTGGGTAGTAAAGACTTTTCTTTCTCAAAAGTTTCTACCGAAGGGGGAAAAAAAGAAGAATTTGTCCACCGAGACCATCCGTGTTGGAACGTATTTTCACACCTCTATATTTCACTTTGGTTTTAGAGATTCTTTTCCAAAGGTGACTACTGAAGTATCATCTCTGAAGTTTATCTATGTATCTGCTCTGCAGACAAACACCAAAAAGGCACGCAGACACACACATATTAGTTTTAGGAAGAGATCTGTGGTTTTCCTCTTTCTCTGATGACAGGTGTAATAATTTCTCAAAAGGGTCCTATTTGCCTGTGTTTCTGAAATGTCCAGTGAAAGTTATGTGAATGCCATAGTGCTTTTAGATCAGGCAAGAATCCTTTCTCTTTCTGCTTAATGATATTCTTTTCAACTCATTGAATGACAACACCCACACTTTGTGCATGAAAAGACTTCTATCAATTTATATTCAGGGGTGTTGAATATCAGAATCATTTACACCACCTAGAAACAAAATCAGGACTGAAAAATGGACAAGCAGCTTCTTTGCATGATGGACTTGAGATCCACCTGAAGGCAATCGTTGCTGCAAAATCTCTTGAAATATTAGGGTGGGCTCTCAACTGGTATAAAGCTTACGTGCTAGCTTGCAATCCGGCCAACTGCAGTTCTTATGTTCGTGTGTGGTCAGGATGTGCTTTTAAATTATATATGCCACTAATTGACTGCAGTTGTAGGTTCTTTGTGCAGGACATTTAAAAGTCAGTTCACTTTTTTTTCTTAATGCCTAAATATAACATGGAATAGTTGAGGCACCTGGGTTTTCACAAACTATACCAATTGTTTAAAACGATAAATTGAACTTAGATCATTTATATATACCACCAATGAAGATGGCAGCATCTTATACAGCTCTTTATGTAGTTCTTCTATACAGCACAGCTCCTACCAAGAACCCTTACCATCTCATTTTTGAACACAGAATACATGTGACAATTTAAATGATGCATTCCCAACCAAATTATCCAAATAACTTGTGTGTTTTCTGTGATCAGCTTCAGTGGGAAACTGATTGCATTTCTAGTCTCAATTTTTGGACAAAAATTACTGTCTAATGTTACTTAGTCTGAACCTTACTTCAAGCCTAGCTTATTGCACTGTTGATGGGTGCTGAATTACGCAACTCTCCACTTGTAAAATTCTTGCAAAGCTTAGACATGGGAAATTCCTATCTTCTCTAGCATAGGCTTAGAAGAGCAGCTTTGTTGCTGCTCAGAGTGAAGCTTAAGGAAGTGTCAGGCTTTTCTGCTGAGGCCTTTTACTATAATAGGTTATAATAACTTAATTATATCCATTTGCACGGAAATACTAATTTGCCAGTGAGGTAGCCTCCAGTGAGGAGTACTAGCACCATGTTCACAGTTCCATATGAAGAGAGGGGCCTTAAAAGTACTAACATGATGTTAAGCTACTGTTTGGAACAGATCTGTTACTAAGGGTATTGGGAGAGAGAGATTTGTTAGCCATGTGCCTCCCTCAGTCTATCTGTGGTCTACGCACCGAAACAAACCTTGTTCAAAAGTTTCCTGAAGTACAGTGTGGGATACATACTCAGAGAAGTGCGACTGGAAAATCCCCAGGATGTTTGCTGGTTGTCAGTCTGGGAGCCAGCTGGCAGCTATAAAATCCGGGTGGAAATTAATAATAAATGAATTGAAATAAGGAAAATGAACAGAGATAAAGAGGATAGTAAGTCCATCTTTCCCTTAGTCTAATTGCTTTGGCTGTTATTAACACTGCATAGTGAGAAACATCTTTCAAACAATGTGGGCAGGCTCCAAGTGACCCAAGAAGCTTGCACTCCCAGGAGGAATGTGAAGAAAAGGTGGGGAAAACAAATTCTAGTAGAGGCAGGCAGCTCAGCTGTCTTCCTGGTTCTATGGGTAGATAATTCTGGTGGCAAATCTTGGAAATGAGAGGGAAAAGACCACCTCCTTTGTCTCAGTAAAACCGTAAAAGACTTCAGGCTGGGCTGAGATAGACAGGAAAGTGTGAGAAGGTAATGGAGAAGCAGGCAGTGCTGACCATCACACCCCACATCAGAGTGGCACAAGCCTGCCCTGGCTGAATGTGACACTGAAGCTTGTGCAATGCACAGGTGAGATGGAGGGCTGATGGCTAGACCATTGCTTCTGGGCAGAAATTGTTTTTCCTTCCTGTTCTCCCTTATGAGAAAAACTGCTGAAGGAGTAGCAGACCTAGCAAGTTTCCTCCTTAGCCAAATGGAGATGCCTGAATGAAGATCTCACTTAAAGATCTCAGCATTTGGGTATACGCATCAGCCTTGTGAGCACTCTGTCTGCACCCTAGCATATGTTCTGGCAGTGTCTGCGCTTGCCAACAATCACCCAAACATGGTCCTAAAAACTCTCCACTGGCTGGTGAATGAAACCACACTATTAAAAATTCTCTGTGATGAAATGAAGAATTACCGTAGTTGGACATGAGGTCATCCAGTGTGGGACTCAGCAGTGCCATTTACACAGGTTCGGGAACCAACACACCACGGAAGTTCCTTCATATGACCCTGACATTTTGATAAAGCTTTCCATTGTAACACCATTTCTACCAGAAGGGTTATTGGATGCCTTTGCTCATTATCAAGAACAACAGTTGGAGATTCATTCTAAGAGAATTAAAATGTATCTGAGAAAGAAAGGAAATTACTTTTGCATCACATCAAATATTTGAATGATGTCACTCTCCTTAAGGAATACAACCTTGCCATGGGTGAGAATAAAACCTTACCAATCAAAGAGGACATAGTAATAGTATGAACTACTCAGTGTTCTCAATCAAGTTCAAATAAGTAAGCATCAATTTATTTGATGCCTTAATGCGTAGCAATTTTCTCCTAAATGAATAATTACTAAAGGAACAGTCACAACCATCACCTTTTGCAGATTACTGTTCTTTCTTTACAATCTCTGCAACTATGAGTTTAATGATATCTTGAATGAGTACCATAATATAATAAAGTCATCAACATATTCCCAAATTATATTTAAAATTCTTCCTAGGCAATGGGAGACTTGAGTCAATTGCACATTTACTGTTGATGCATCAGTAATTCTACACTAGAGGAGGAATAATATCGAAAGAAGCCTAGAGCAAAATATTCTGGTAAAAATCAATAAGTTTCTACCCTGCTGTTATTTCTCAGAAGGGAAGTGTTCAAGACCAGGCTGGATGGGGCTCTGAGCTACCTGGTCTAGTGGAAGGTTTCCTTGCCTGTGGCAGAGAGGCTGGAACTAGGTGGTCTTTAAGTTGTCTTCCAACACAAACCATTCCAAGTTTCTGTTGTTCTGTGATTTATGATTTATGCTCTATATCTCTTGGATGAAATTCTTATCTGTAAGTAAATTTGCAGTAACTCTTTGTGGCTGCCTCTGGCTTTCTCCCGCTATAGAGACCTCTTTTCTTATGAGTTATTAGCTGTAGTTCTGAATGCTCATGTCGTGTTTTCTGGGCCTGTCTATGTTGTTGCTACATGAAGGGATTGGCAGGTAGAATGGCAGATACCATTGGTTCAAAGCTTTGAAATCAGGAAGAAAATGCATTTTAGAACATTTTCCTCTGTCCTCAAGTCACTTAGCCACAGTTTTGCTAAGATTAGCAAGTCTGATTTGACCTAAGGGTTTCTTTTAGATTCTACATACTAAGACTGACTCCCACACTATACATTATCAGAACAGATAAAATGTGCAAGACAACCAGAGGGGCAGAAGGAAAAGTTACTTGACTGGTGATCTCAGCCTCATTCTGACACTACACAATATTTCTTCCTTTCTTTCTTTTTTTCTCCTTCCCCATTCTAAATACCAGGGACACCTGAGAAGCCACAGAGGTCAAATGTTTCTATTCCAGTTAGGAGCTGCACGTGCAGTCTGCAGAAAGGCTCTAAATCACCTGAACATCTAACAAACCCTTTGGCATGCCAGCCGTTAGATCAAAGACAAATTCATCCAGCTCTGAGTAGCTATCCATTAAAGAGTTTGATATTGTAGATAAGGACAATGTGAAAGGAAAATGCATCTAACACCCATCCCCTTTTATGCTTCCTGATAAAAAGTGAAGTGCAAGCAAGAGAGGGATGTGTGCTGAAACCTAAATTATATTGTCGGTGGCACTTTCAATGCTGACAGAAGGAAGCTTGCACCCTCTTGCCTAAAATGTGTTCCCAGCTCCACAACTCAGTTGCAGCTCCAGAGAAACCTTGATGAGAAGATGTGTGGTGAAAATGTGAAGGAGCACTGCCAGTGAGGAGAGCAAGCCCAGTGCATTCTGTTCTGGTCAGTCTGACTCTTTCCTGCTCGCAAATACTGAGTGTGACTTCCTGCTCTGTCCAGGGCTCTCTCCATACAGAAGTTTTCTGAATGAGGGTCCTTCCAAGCAGCTGTGTTCTTTACAACTACTTTTACATAAAATGCTACCAAGAGAAACTGCAAACAGTTGGTGCATTCCCATCCTGCATAACGTATTGCCTATGTGGATTTGCCGTAGAATTCCTCTGATACTGAATAACATTCATTCACAGTTAATCCATAATGAAATAGTTGGGTGCTATAGTGCTGATTAGGAGGTGACAGGAACCACAGTGCTTGAAAAACTGACAGTGTTTGAAGTGTTTGAATGCATTCATTTCTCTTCTTGTGAGGGGTGAATAGAAAAAGCATTAGTCTTGTGGGGGAGGTGGATTCAAGCTCAGTTTGTAAGGTTCACATCAAATATGTAGCAATGGACTGCAGCTATTTTTAACTGCAGTCAGAAGGACAATTTCAGCCCTTACAAGCCTAGTTTTGCTTGTTTTTCTATAGGCAGCACAGATTGTAGAGCACCAGAGACATCAGTGCAAGCTAGCGGCATAAATAACCACTCACAGTCTATAGCTGACTTGCACTGCCTTTGCTCAAGTTCATGCTGCTGTTCTAGATTAAAGTGAATCTACCTAGTGTTTCTATTCCTGCTGTAGTCACACCTTTGATTGCGAAGCAGCCTTAATAACATGTTTCTAGATACTGCAGGGCCAGCCAGAGAACACACATTTTCCTTTCAGCTTTGCCTTGGTTTTATGCGGTGACTTGGGACACATTGTCTATCTCAATGTCTTCATTTCTGTGATTAGGAGAATACTATCATTACTTTCCTCAGTCTCTGGAATGCTGTAAGGTAAGTGCTGGTGAGATGCTCAGAAAAGGATTTGAGGGTGCATATAAATAAAAGACAAATTGTGTGCAAGTACAGTAGTATGGAAATGAGAGTGCTAAACAGAATTTCCCATAAGAATAAGCACCAAAGCAACAACGACACAGTCATAGTTAGTCCAAGCAATATTGAGGGAAGATGATATAGCTGAATAAATTGATACCTGTTATGATTGTTCATTCAGAATCATATTTCTAAGTAGAAGGAACATATTGTATCTGATTAATCAAGAGAGTCAGCTTAAGCAATGTCTATGTGCCAAAGAACTCTATCGTTCCTATTCTTCCTCAGCTATATTTTTCCATCCAATAAAATACGTTACTTCTGTCTGTAAATCAGTCCTTGCTAGGACATAGTATATCATTTTAGCAGAAACCAAAACGCACTCCACTGTTAGAGTACTTGGAAGAATCAAGGATGGGAGTGTTCATGAGCAAGAATATTCCACAGAATCCTTTCCCAAGATAAACTGTGAGTGGTGGGGATGTGTTTTTTTAAAGTTAGCAACACACGCACACACACGCACACATATTAGGAA
>VZRF01004027.1:278347-313706 GCA_013396875.1 Vireo altiloquus | reverse complement strand
ACACATATTAGGAAAAAAAAAAAAAAAAAAAAGGCAACTTAAAGCTGCCTAAAGGGCCACAAGCTAGAGAAAGACTTTTTTCATTGATAACAAGTAGCCTAAGAAAATACTTACCTAAAATCCTATTTTTACATTTTCTCCGGGTCATTAAGCCAACAGAACAATTACCACTGAGGTTTATTCTCGTTAGTGATTAAACCACAAAGATTGAGTTATTCAGTGTTACTTGCCACAACTGTCTTGTGTTTGTGTGCTGTAGTGAGCAACTGCAGGTAAGCACCTACTGTAAGAAGGCTTGTTAATAGTGCTATACCACTCTGTGCTCAACAGCATTATGGGTCTTTCTTTAAGAAAATACTTAAAGACTGGAATAACCCACTTGCTCTGACCTGGGCTTCTGGATGTACCACTTGAAGCATGAGTCACTTGAAACATAATGCAGCAGACTGCTGAGGGAGCAGCAATCCATCCTTCAGTGGTATGGATTCTCTCAGGACAAAATAAGTGGGGCAGAATCTAAATGGCTGCACACTTTTTTGAAGAAAAGCCTGTCCTTTCAGGATGGAAAGGGCCTCCCATTTCAGAGGCTGGCTCAAAAAAAAGAGAAGCTGACAAGTCAAAGATCACAAAAAACCAAGCACAAGAGGTTGTAAATTGATTTCAGTTTACAGAATCAAAGGCTATTCTGAGTTAGATAGGATCCACAAGGTTCATCTTAAGCATGATCACCTCAAGTGCTATCATTTTCTGACAATGAAAGAAGATTCTTATATGGAAGTAGTAAAAAGATTTACAAATTCTTTCCATTCAAACAGTATGGTATAGCATAACATCAAAGATTATACAACATAATAATGAAATTATATGTGTTTTTGACATGTCTTATGGCACTTCTGCGGTTTCTTATCTGCTGATCTCCTTAATACTTAGTCTAAGTTATCATTCCCACTTACTTGTAAATTTTGTATTGCTCTTTTTAAGTAGCTGACACCCTGACACCAGTTCCACCAAAAGACAGCAAGACACGTGTAGGAGTTGGTCACTGTGCCAGTCTGTCTTTAGATGCAGAGTAATAAAAATGTACGTTGTTTGACACAATGATATATGCTCTTTCATTTATATAAAATAAAACTCTCGGGATGGTAAAAGCCTCTGGATTTAGAGCCTTCTGAAGTGATCATTCCCTCTAGCAACTCTGGAGCAGAGCAAGCATCCTTTTAAAGACAAAATGTGGGTGTTTTTCCAGGGCATTGTCAAGAATAATGTTTGATCTTAGCACATACCTGTGCTTGTAAAGTACAGCATATACGTACTTAAATGTTGCGGTTGACTCCTCTCAAAATTAAATAATTACATTGGAGCGATGTCACAGTCAGATCTCTTTTAATTGGACATCATTACTGTGCTGAATATTTCCATGTAGTTACTCATCTGTCTATGAAATCATGTAATTCTTGATGGGGTGAGCAAACAGAAAGGTTTGTATTAGGCTCCACAGAGACATTTTCTCCCTCCCCACTAAAACTTGTAGCTTCTTTTTCACTCTTCTACACATCTGGAGCTTCTTTGTCCTCATATTGGTATCTTTGAATACTGTTCTGTGGAATGCTGCACCAAAGTAATTCAATTAGTTCATTATCAAAAATGCTCAAAATTCATTTTGTGAGATCATTTACTTAAGGGTTGGTTACCAAAATTAAAGAAGTAAAATATTTCTACCATATCTGGCATGTAAATCTAATTTATTTGTACTATACAGTGATAAACCTAGATAAGGCAGCTCAAAATGACACCAGAGTAACCTTACATACTTAAGTGAAAGTACAAATCTTACATCCTGTTTGTCCCTTTGTTCTCATATGCTGCATTTGGATCCAAAACCCCTCTTCTCTATTTCTCCAACAAATTTGCTTATCACAGAAAAATGTCTAATGTTCCTCCACAGATGCAGGCATAGAAGTGATCTATGGTTCTTAAATTTCCAAAGCTTTAGAAGGAAAACTGTCCAAACCTACCATAGAACAGCTCCATGGAAGCAATTCAACATAGAAATCCTTCAGTTTAGCAATATCCACACAAAACAGAACCAAATGTTAACATTTTTGTGGCCTGAAAGTCTGACTTTTGGGAAATGTCATCAGCAATAGTCCCATTCAGATAACAATTTTATCCTCTCTCCAGGGTTTTCTCCTTGTACTTGCCAGGTACTTTAATTGCCTTTGTAGTTACATACTTGTCACTATTTATCCTGTTCTTGTTCAGGTCATTTGTTCCTTAATGGTTTTGTTCATGTAGTTCTGAAGCTCTGGACATACTCATGTATACTCTCACATCCTGCATTCTGACATCCTATTATAATCAGGGATGAACTAAGTTTCCTGAGACTTAGGTTATATTACACTAGACTCAATTTTGGTGGAATAAATCTAATAGGTTTTCTTATTCCATAGTTAGTGCTGAATATGATCAACAATATGAATTGACTACAACTCACCTTTCATCTTTTGCTTTTCCTTTTGTGGTACATATTTCTGCAAGGTAGAGCGCATGTACATCTGTATCTGTTTGTGTGTATGTGTTCTTGACAGAGCACAAAGATTCAATGAATTTCATTTAATTTTACTTCGTGGGGTTAGAATCTCTGACACTCTCAAAATTATTTTTTCAAAAGCCAAGAGCTGACTGGTTTTGAAATATCGCTGAAGACATCACTGATACCTCTTTCTCTGGGAAGAAAGGAAAATACATATAGGTTGATGGAGTTCCCTCAAACTGCCCTTTTCTAAAATACAGTATTGTAGAGTAAAGAATAGTTAGAAGACCAAATGTCACGACAAGTGTCTCAGTCCTTTAGTAATTGAATACTTCCGAAGAAATATATATGTATCATAAACAAATATGATTTGCTTTTCTCCTCCTTTTATGTATTCTTTCCTTCTTGTCTTGCAATAGTCCTTATTCATTTCCTAGAAAAAGCTTTCCTTATAAAGACTCACTGGAAAGCAGGTAGTTATTCTTAGAGCTGTCAGTGACTGCTGCTCTGAAATAAGAGTTGAGAAATTCAAAGGAAATAGCAATGGAAACTGCTGGAAACTTAGAAACAATTTAATCTAAAGTTATCTTTTTTCTTTAAAACTTGCTAGGGCAAAGTCAAAAACATCCGGTTTTTTCTCCAGGAGAGCACAGTATTTCCAACTGTGATTCATGATTTATTTCTCACTCTACACAGGTTTATTTATTTCCTTTTTCTTCAAGAACACGTCCCCCATGTTTCTTCCTCCCTAATGTTCACCAGATGTGAAAAGCAGCTGGAGAGACTCCGTAGCATTCCTCACCTTCTCACTTGCTAAAGCCATCAACCAGATTCTCAAAAGGCAAAGCAGTTGTAGTTGTCAAGATTACCTGTGATAAGATGTTGTTTTTATTTCTCCTCCTGGTTTTCTGGGGGTAATGTGTTAGTTTCAAGAAGGATTTTTGCCCTGTATTATCAACAGACTTAGAGCAGGAAGCCAGGATGAGCTGTCACACATGGGTTGGGTTTAACTCATGTGAGGGAAGGGACAGCTGGAAGTCACAGTGCTCAGGCTGGCCCCTGACCACTATGGCCACTTTCTCTGTCTCCACCTCTCCCAGAAGTAGACAGGGTGCTCAAATAATCCAAGTCAGGAGAGAGCAGAGTGTTTCTCAGAGACAGTTTTATTCATAAATAAATTCATAAAGACAGAATTATTCATAAAGCCATGGTTTGGTTGGATGGACCATTGTCCCAAATATGGTTAGAACTTCAGATACTCTTACTTTAGGTCATGGCTGTCCTGGTACTTTTGAGATGCAGTGCACTGAGATCTTACAGTTAGTTATGAGAGCTCACTGTGGCTTTTGCTTAGAAGTTGAACAACACGGACCTGGTGGGCTTCTTATGGCCTTTAAATCAATGAAAATAGTTTTTCCCCTCATTTCTTTTGAAAGATATACCTGTTGTTGAGGTCAGCTTTGGCTTAGGTTTTGGCAAGCTGCAGTTCCATGGATAAGTGCAGGAAGGCCAGTTTCTAATTTTTAGAATTACATTGGCAAACCTGGGGGAAAATGGTCTTATCTTCTTCCTTCATCAGTCTTGTCTAATCAGCAAGCTGTTTATCTTTTGTTTTTCCTTTAATCATTCCTCATTCTTCTGAAGACAAATCTAATAAATTCCACTCTTCATTTTTATTTTGAGTTGTTGAATTTTTTCCTTTAACTAAAGCTTGGACTGAAAATTTGCAATAACACGGGTGGAGAAATTACAAAGAAAATTGTGTAAAGCTAAGCGGCTGTCTAAGTCTCAGTTTTTCATTAAACAAACACTTCTGTCAATATTCAGCAAATGGAGATCACTTCTGTAGGTTCTTAAATAGAAGCAAAAAAATTCTGGTTTGCTTTATCTCCTCTCACACACAGTTCTTCTAGATTTCAGTGCTTATAGTTGTTTATTTGAGACAGATTTTTTTTCCTGAAACTGAAACTGGGTTTATTTTCTACTGATCTTGGAGAAAAGAAGGAAGGATTGCTTACATGTTCATTTGCTTCTTTCAATACATAAATCAAGTTTCACTTCAGAGATACAAATTCATTGCAGTCACAAAAGTGTGTGTCTCTTTCCACTCTTGGTGTTTAAGAGTTGAGAAAATAATGGGAAACCTTCTCCCACAATAAGAAATGAAAAACAATCCATGCCCTTAAACTTCTGTCCAATGTCCAGCAATCCAAAGGCTACCATTATTCATAGGATTTTAACAGAGCTACATTGTTCTCACACAGCTTTTCTACTTCTATTTACCTTTCTTTATGTAAACCCAGGTTTTTTATTGTGTTCTTGCCAGCCAAGTGTTGCAATGTGCCTGGAAAAGAAATAGGCATCACATGGGGAGCTTTTATCCTAATCCCACTACCTATACGTGGCCCCAGCGAAGGAGCAAGTTGTGGTAGCACAGCCAGAGCCAGCAAACTCCACCTATGACACAGAGGCAATTGCCAGTTGTGTGCTGCCGTGCAATGTGCCAGGTAGTGGAAAACGGCACACAGGGACAAGCATTTCCTAGCTGAAGCACATTGTAGTAAAACTGTTTTTAACAAAGTGTGTTCTTTGCAGGCAGAGAAATGGATTTGAGCATGGAATCACAGAATATTTTATATTGGAAATGACCCTTAAGATCAGTCTGTGCAGGGGTCCTCTCAAAAAATGAAAAAGTATTTGCATTTTCATACTCTTGTTCTATTTTTAATTGATATTTTGAGTTGATTCATTGAAAATTCAGGTATGTGAATCTTTCCCACATAGAGGATGTATTAAAGATAAGCCTTTTCCCTTCAGAAGAACTATATTGGGATTCCTCATTGATTTAGTGTTCCAAATTTCCCGAGGTCCCCAGCAACATTCAGAGGGAATCACAGAGCTAGAGCCTGTACTCTGAGCTTTCCTTCTTGCAGTGTACTTGGATTTAGCAATATCTGAAGTCCTGCCAACCTCTTCTCAGACATAGCCTTCCAGGTGGGCTGCAAAAGGCCTAGGAACATTGAAAAAAGAAAGCTGTTAAAAGAAAACTGACAACTTGATTTCTAGCATCAGGCAATGAAAAAATAGCTACAATAGAAATAAGTCCAAAAGAAATAGCTAAAATATTCTTGTACAGATTCTTGTCTTTTTCCACGTACCTTTGGTAATGGCAGTGCTATCTTTTTCTAATGTGTGAAATGCAATACTCTTCTAAAAGCTTTGTTCAGACTTGAGACCATAGACTTTCTTTGTGTCCCTGGAACAGCTGTTTCAAAGTGTTTTAAACCATTGGGCTGCTGCCAGACCTCAGTGTTTTTCTAGTTTCCAACACAGTTTTTACAAATTTTAAATTGAAAACCTTTTAATATATTTCTGCAAACAGCTCACCATGACCTTAGACCAATGTTTCAGTGGAAATGTTGAACAGGAAAGGATTGTACTCTGTGAACCTCTGCACTGAAATGCCTTCTGGACATAAAATAAACAACAGAGAAACAAATTATTAGCAAATGCTAATCCTTTGCAGGAGACAGACTGGATCACAGCTTGCTCTATATAACAGATAGTGGCAGCTTATTCAGTTAATAGAATGAGCATGAAAATTACTGATTTACCTGGTTGCAAAGTTATCACTGATGAATACTCTATGTGTTACATAAGTTGCTCTATAATCTGTTCCCAGGATATCTAGGACAAGTATGAAATTTGAATGTGATAATGTTTTTTAATGAACATATTTTTAATTACTTCCAAGAAAAGCAAGTGCCTAGCACGTGAGTGACCAATATATTGCAGGATGGCAGTGGCTAGAAAATCTCTGCACTATTTCACACTTTTTAGGAGTATGTAGGAGTTCAGACTTGGTTGTTCTTCTCCTTCTGCAGGTAGTTAAAAGCAAAAGCTAAAAATTTAAGTTTTTCTTTGCAGATGGCTGAATTCATTAGTGAAGAATGAAATCCAAGGAGGTTCAGCCTTTCAACTCTTACTATTAACAAGTTCTGTGTTCTCAAGTAATTTTAAGTGAATCCTACAAGCACAAGCCCTGAACTGCTGAAAGAAAGATGCCTACCTTAGGTGTTGGAGCTGTCTGAGGTGTATTTAGATGGCAATATTTAAAAACTGTCTGTAAAAGCAAGCAATGCTAATTGCACATTGAGGTTTGCCAAGATTGCAAGAAAATTCCCAGTGCATGTTACAGCAAATACCATCAAGACAATGAACCAGAGACTGGATCACAAGCACAAATAGGGTAACATTTTGTTATGTTGCTCGCTCCATTTGCTGGAACTAAAATGGCTTGTCCATTCGCTATTCCTTGCTCTAATGTAGAATACCTATGGGAGCCAAACTTCCACCACAAAAATAGAGAGAATTTTCTCCCCGGGATGTTAGTGTGCGTCCCTGCCGTTATTCCACTGTTTCAGTTTCTGCATACGTGCTTTCTGCTCCCCTTCTGCTGTTGCTAGCAGCTTAGTGAAATACATGTAGCTTTTGTCCTCCATGCACCTCTGTAGGAAGTGTAAGTATAACATGGAACAACTTTTCTGATTAAAAGAACGGAGCATGAAAGGAGTTTAGAGAGGTAAACAAAAAGACTTGAAACAATCTTTATCCCTGATGGCTTTCTCAAAAGGCTTGAGTTCAGCATTATCATCACTGCCAGGGATTGCACCCCAGTGTAGAACAAAAATCCCAAATTCTTTGCCCAGTGATGTATGAGCAAGTTACCTGATTCATTTAGCCAGAGATCCTTCACTACCTCAAAACAATTAGGGCAATACTGAGAATCCTTTGGTCACTATGATTGAGGGAGAGTAGAGTCAAGTAATGAATAATTCTTCCAGTGTTTACCTAAATCACTATGATAAATCCATGCAAATAGAAGCAGAAAAATAAATTAAAGATTTTAATAAGTACAATTAGAAAAAAAAAAAAAAGAGGAAATCAAGCAGATATGCAATATCAAAGAACCTATGGTGCTCTGGTTCAGGTCAGAACCAGATTAATTTTTTGGAGTAGCTGGGAAAGGGGGTAGCCAGGACATGGAGTTTGTTCTGTACCACTTCATGTCAGTGCCAGGGGTGGGGGAAAGGAACTTTTTTTCTGAGTAGAAGGGATTCCCCCCTGTCAAGAAAAAGTGGTGGAGGGATCTGTCTGCTACTTTCTATTATTGGTTTATTTGTCTCATGTGAATCTTTTTCTTCTTATGCCCTCTGATACCAATATTATTGCTGTTACTGTTAATTGCTGTTTTCAGTAAATTGTTTTTATCTGAACCCTTTGCCTTTTTTGCCCCCAATTCTCAACTCCATGCCACTACAGTAGGAAGAGGGAGGGGAGGGGTGAGCAAGAGAGTGGTGTGTGGTTTTGGACAGTCTTAATGGGGGCACTGGTTTGGGGAGCACCATTCCTAAAACACAACACACGGTAATCCTGACGCTTGAATTGTGTTACTTTCAGGTCTTTCTTATTTGTCATACTAGCTGTCTATTGATGTCTTCTCTATGCCCCATTTGAATCTGTCATGTGTGTTTGTTTTATCTGTGTTTCCTCTGCAGTGCTTCATGAAGAAGCATGTTGTTCGGCATGGTACATCATAATATTATTCCCAGTAATTAATATTTTACTTTGCCTACAGATAAAATGAACTGTTTTGCCTTGGTGTTTCTACTTTTGGTAGAAAAGCAGTCCTGCTAATGATTTCAAATAAAATAAGTCAAAAAAGCTTCATTGTGTCCTTTCAGGTAAATATAATTTGAAAGAAAAAACTTACTAATTTTTATGCTCTCTGATTACTATTACCTACCATCAGCTCATCAGCTGACCTCACAGCCCACCTGTACCCCTTCTGTTCCCATAAAGCTATTCTCTAGAGGTAATGAGATTCCAAGAGATTAAAAAGAGGAGGAAAAAATAAAACCGGGCAAAATTATGCTTCATGTCTTTACTATGCTATCTAATGCTGCTGTATTTGACCTTTTTTTTGCCTGTATCACCACTAATGTTATCAAATAGATTGATTTCTAAGCCCTTTATCTCTTCCTTGCATTGATGTGCCTTCATTTTCTGAGTTTGGAGAATCAGGTACACTATGCCATTTTAACTTGCAACAAATAAAAATTCCAGTTGTTTGACTTCGCTTTATATATGATGGGTATTCCCCTCTGCTGCAGTGTAAGGGGACAGTTTTCGATGAGAATCTACTTTTTCCCAATTTTTTTTTTGTGGTCACTGTTGTAATATCTCCTATAATGCTTTGTCTCAGTGTTTTCTGTAAAGAAACTCATTATTTGAAAACTGCAATAGCTCAGACAAGCACTGAACCCACTCCTGATTTTGATGTAATCAAGAGAAAACACAGAACTTCTATTGACAATGCTAAAGCAGCGATTGTACTGAAATTGTTTACCGCTGACTTTACTCAGGGGAAGACCTTGCCAAGCATCTCCAGCATATATTTTGCAGCTACTTCTCAGGAGGCCTAGTATTTCTATTAAGTTGTTCTTGGCAGAGTGTAAGGCGACTGGGAAGCCAAGTTTTTAAGAAGATTAAACTGAGTGATTTTAAAAATAAATGGACAAGTTCAAGGTGTCAATTCCAAAAGAAATAGTTTGTATTGATCTCTTTGGGGTCTACTAGACAAGACCTGGAGTTTTGATTGAGCACTACAAAGCAAGGCACAGCACCAGAACTCCCAAAGACTTTTGTCAGTATGCGATGAAAGAGTTGCTTTTTCATAGACTGCAGTATTATAGACAGTGGTATCAACCCACTACCAGATGACTGATTATATTCTTCCCTTTTGCTAAAGGATTCTTCCAGCACTGTAGAAGTCATTTTCTGGCAGATTGTGAGTCCTTTGCCATCTCTGTGACCACTGCCTTGCCTCAGGGGCAACTGCACGGCAGCTGCAGTCAAAGGCGATCCACAAGTGGCTTTAGGTGTGGAGATGCACTAGGACATGAGAAGCAAGGGGAGGTAAAAAAATCTAGATTACAAGAGATGTGAGGAGTATATTAAGATATTTATCTAGGTTAAAACTTTTTACCCTGATATTCTCCCCCTCCTGTGGTTCCATGAATAGCTATGAACTTTGGTTCTAGTTACAAGCTGCCTCTGGCCCAGAGTTTTTCCTCTTCACAGTCTTGTTCATACTTCTTAGAAATAGGTAAAGTTTATATCTGACTATATAAACTTCTACAAACATTTCCTAGAACCACAGAATATCCTGAGTTAGAAGGGACTTACAAAGATCATCAAGTCCAACTCCAGCTCTGCACAGGGCAGCCCAAGAATAACACCATGTGCCCAAGGGTGTTGTCCAAATGCTTCTTGAACTCTGGTAGGCTTAGTACTATGGCCACTTGCCCGAGGAGCCTCTACCAGCGTCCAACCATAGGTGAAGAACGTTTTCCTGATATCCTACCTAAACCTCTCCTGACACAGCTTCAGGCCATTCCCTCGGGTCCTGTCACTGGTCACCACAGAGAAGACATCAGTGCCTGCCCCTCTGCTTCCCCTTGTGAGGAAGCTGTAAACTGTGATGAAGTCTCCCTTCAGCCTCCTCTTCTCCAGGCTGGAAAAATCAAGCAACTTCAGGTGATCCTCATAGGGCTTCCCCTCAAGGCCCTCCACCATCTTCATAGCCCTCCTTTTCCTCATTACCCTCAGAGGATCAAATACACTGTACTGCAGTGCAGCCTTGCTGCTCTGATAATCCAGAGCTGGCCTTTCACAGCCCCTTTTTCCATGGCCCCTTGTGAAGATGTGCCCTTACCCAGTCTTTCATTAAATGGATTATCCAAAATCAGGCAAAATAAACTGGGTTGAGAGTACACATAATTGCAAGGCTTCTCTGTCCCGAAATCCACACTGGCGAAGCCAAGGACCAACACTGGTATTCCTAAGCAGGGACTCCTCCAGTGCTGCAACTGGTTCACATAGAACCATTTCAATGATGAAGATCCCTCAGGCCTGTAATTGTATATGATTCCCTAGCACGTCTCTTCTCTTACTCTGAGACCAGATCTACTCCCATCTCCTCCAGCACAGGAACTGTCTGTGATGGCAAATGAACAAATCTTTAACTGTAGCAGGTTCTCTTTCTGTTTGAGTTTACCAGGCTAAGGTTGACTATAGTTCATGCCTAAACAAAGTTTTCCACCTCTGTGTGACAAAGAACATTACTACAAAAGATGGTAATGACTATCTAACAAGGAAAACTGAGGCAAAGAGAGATGGTGTGACACACCTCACTGTCTTTGAAGGTGACCAGGTCTCCTGCACCATAAATACATAGCCTTCTGCTACAGCTGTATTCTCTTAGTCAGAGATAGCCACTCCAGTATGTGCTTTGGTGTAGCACATACTGAACACTGCAGGTCTTATCACAAACCAGACAGAAATTGATGGGAAAACCTCCCATTGATATCCAGGGCTTTTGAACATGCCGTAGCAGGCAAGGGGGGGAGTATTAAGCTACTATACATACAGCTCTCACTTGTTTTATCAGGGAGGGTAGGAGTGTATTGGAGAGTGGAGTTCGTCTCTGACAGATACCATCAACACTGCAGCAATGTTTATTTTACTATGGCAATATAAATCTTATTGCTCCATTTAGAGAATGAAGTGGGAACTGCCTGATGGCTGATTCAGACCCTATAGTTTTCCATTGCTTTTACGTTGCATGGAGGACAGGAGTGAGCACATTTTATTACATCACCCTATTTGACCTACTTAAAACAAACAGTGATTTAAGTTTTGTCTTGAAGTACTTCTCAAAGCCTTACAGACACAAAATAAGTCATCTTTGTGGGGCATTCTTGAGAAAAGATGTTCAGTGCTCTTTTTCAATGATGGCGCCTTGCCACTGAGTTCAATTAAAACCAAATGCTTTTTCACTGTATTCATTGGAGCAACTGCATCTGTCTATGTGTGAGAGAGTTCCTGGAAATTATCAGAATGGTACAGTATTCCTGCTACACCTGTAGCAGACAAAAAACAGTGCATAAAATGTCTTCAATTGCTTTTCCTGTGCTTTCTGTGAAAGACTCAGGTATCTGTGCAATGTCTGTCCTGATAGCGCAACTTAATCTCTGAAAAAGGAGGGCTTTCTTTCCACCACTGCTGATAAGGTATAATTGTCACGTGATACTCACTGCAGCAAGATTACTACTAAGAGTAGACACTTCAGTAGGATTAAATGAGAAAGTTTCTAGTTTCAGAAGATAGGAAATGAATGCATCTATATATATTTTAAGAGAGAGAGAACCTCCCCTACCTTCCTTGATTTTTAGCAGAAAATCTTACCATAAGTAGGTTATGCTACAAAATTATTTTTGTCTGCCTCCAGGATAGCCATTGCTACCTGCAATTGAAAATATTATGCAGGAGATGGAATGTATGGTGTAGTTCTCTTTATGATGTTAAACATGAGAAATAAGACAAAAACAATGATCCTAATGAAACGTACCCAGAAAAAAATGTGCTATGAATACTTTACTGTTTAGCAGTATAAATATGCTAATTGTGGGCTAAATTAAACAGACTTAGCCTGCAGTTGACTTAGATAACCATCTTACAGAAAATCACAAAGAAAATAGAACTGAGGTAGAATCACAGTCCGATTAACCCTAGTCTCTGGAGAGACAATATAATTCCAAGAGATCCAGTATGTGGGCAAGTTACATATGGTTTCACAAAATGATATAATTAAAAACGAAACTGAGGCAGGGGAGACTGAAGGAGAAGACAGTAAAATAGAAATGTGGTGAAGATGGTGCAGGTTTCACCACAACAGGAATAGCCTATAATGAATGTGCCCATGGAGTTGCATGAGGATGAGAGGATGCAGGTTGATTCAAGGAAGAGTGAAATTGAGAACTGGGTTTCTCCTGAATGTTAAACTCTGAACATCAAGTCAAAACTATGAGGATTCCCTTCCAGCCCTATTTCTTTCCCTTCACACTCCCTGTAACTGTGTTTTTGACCAACCTCTGCCATTACAATATGCAAGTGCTTGACAGAAGGCTGTAGTCATGCAAACCTCACTTTCATTTCTAGAGAAAGAGCAGCCCAGATTTTCTCCTTCTTCTTTTTTCCTTTTAATCCATGTCCTTTAGTGAGAGGAATAGTTCTGGAAAAACAAAAAAGTAGAAATAGTCATATTGTACATGGTCTGCTTTGGCTCAATTTTGTTAGCTTCTATTTGTCATTGTGGAGTTCAGAGGCTTCAGCTGGGAGTGGCTTATCTCTGACTCACGTGAGCTTTTACTCAGTGTCTTGAGCTGTACATGATGTATGTCTCCAGGATTAAACCTTTGAAAACAAAACAGTAACTTCAGACGGCATAAAGAAGACAAGCATACCAAAAGCAAGATTAGAGAATTTTATTTCTTCTTGTCAAACATCAGAAATAAAGATATCCTGTCACCAGTCTTGGAACATCAGGCCAGTACCATGGAGGGATCTGCCTATGTCTACTGGACTGACAAAAATATCTGTTATGACAGCTGCATAATGACAGATTCTCTGCCCATCAAGGTGGGAACAAAGCTTTGTTCTTATGTCAAAAAGTCTCAGCAAAGCATCTCATAAGTGATCTATAAAAGTCCAAAAAAAGTTTCTGCACGAATTCATGCTCACCCTTTCTTAGTTTGGAAGCTTTTATGGAGCAGTCATGGGTCAGTCAATATTACTGCCGGGTTAACATTGCATATAGAATGCAATGACAGCTAAGAACTTTCCTGTTAGAAGGAATTCCTCAGATATACAAATCAATTCAGACTACTTCCTTCTCGTATCCAGTTGATTTAGCCTTTCATAAATCACCAATAAAGTGATATATGCAGTTTACTCTGACTTTTCTTCCACAAAATATTTATTGTAAAGCATTAGACACTGTGGGTTACCCCCTGGATATCAAGTTGTTACTACACAGCTCTAAGAACTAATATAACTCTCTGGGCCACCTCACTAAAAAGACATACCAACTGCCTAAGGATGGTTGTCTACTACTTGTCCTAGGTTACAACGTCACATCCAAGACACAACGTGAGATGTGCCCAAAAGCTTTTACTTTATCCCCATCTTCATGAGCTGTTGAAACCAGGTGGGGCAGTGCTCCCCTCTGGATTACCTCCTGCTAATGGCTCATCAGTGCCTTGCCACATGGCTCACCATGCCACTGTCAGATGCTCCACCCAGAGGGAGGAACCAAGCATTCCATCCTGGATATAATCTAATCCACAGACAGTTTTTCCTACTGTATTCCCAGAGGACAAGGGCTACATAGCTGTTGTAGAAAAGGTCGAAGGCCCAGATGGCTCTGGTGAGACCGCTTGCTGATGGGTTAGCCCCAAAATGTAAGTAACCCCCCAGACTCAGGGAACAAGGAAAACCACCTCACCCACTGGCCAGTGTGGCTGTCTGGCCGGCCTGGTCCCCTACTCCACCCTTCCCTTCTCCCCAGCAGTCCCTGACCCTCGCTGCTCCCCTCCCCTCTCCCCAAGGGTGGTTGGTATCCCCCTGCCTCTTCCGCACCCCCAGAGTGCCCCCAGAGTATTGCTCTGTGACCCTTCATAAGTCTGCACCCAAAACGGGCATTCCCTCTTTGCCTCTGGACTCCTTGGAAGAATAAAAGTCCTTCGGAACTCCACACAAGGAGCTCTCCTGATCCTTTGTCTCTGGTAGCCCGTGGGTGATTCCAGCCTGGGAGTGTGTGCTCAGTGCCTATCACCGGCTGGGCTGCGGAGAGTCGACCTGCTAGTGCCAGGCTGCACAAGCCGAGGTCATCTCTTGCCAGGGACGCCTTTGGTTATAACGCAGTGACTGACTCCATCCCACTCCACACAGCCCCCCAGAGTGCCCTACATTACACAGCCACCACTGGACCTTCTGAGGAAGACCAGACTGTTCTACAGGATCACTGCTTCAACAGAACCACATCCATCACTTCAGGAGGACTGCAGCCATCATCTTAACGGACTGCTACCACCACTGTGACTAGGAGGGTGTTGGGTTGTATTCTGACTCTGTCAGTTTAAGCCAGGGTTTTTCTGACTTTATTTCCAATTTTCCTAATAAATTGTTACTCTGACTTGGTGTGTCCCACTGGTTTGTTTTTCAAACCAGAACACTACTGAATTCTCCTGCTTTTGTTTTTAATGTTTAAAAAATTCCTCCCTAAGAGGACCACAGACAGCCAGTCAACAGATCAAAGACTGACCATAACATTTCACATGAAAATCACAAACTGATATGGACTGATTTTTAGGTTACAGCTATACCTACATTCCCTAAAAGCTCTGGGTCTGTCGTGATCAGGGATACATACCTAAGAGCAGACAAACATCTAAAGATGGTGACAATGCCTTGATTTGGGAAAAGGAGTGGAGTTTTTTTGGTTCTTATTTTTTTGACTACTTTATGTTTCTCTTTTTATCTTCAGTTTTTCTGAAGGATGAGCTCTTCGCACATTGGACTTCTGTTGCAGTTAACTGAGTCCTTCTGTTGCTGGTGATAGGTTACATGACTGCTATATGCTACAAACGTAATTTCTGAGTTCATGGAGGAGTGATGTCATTACTGTTAAACAAAAATGATAGATATTATTTGAAAACAAATTATTTCAGCTTGTCACCAGTGAAGTTCCAGAACATGAAACATGAATTTTGAAAGTAACTGGAAAGGTTTGAAGGGCTTGGGAACTGAAAAATAAGAGTGGAAATGAAGTGTGAATTGTCTTTTAATTAGGCATAGATGTTTTTAATATGGGTGCTGTGGTTTTAGTATAGGCTGTATAATCTGATTTATAATAACTTGTCCTGAATGAAATATCTTACTCTGTAATTTCCAAGACACAAGGGAAGATGGTACATGATTAGGCAGTTGCAATATAGGTGAATTTGTGCTACTTTTGGTCTACCAGCTAAGCAGATCAGTGGAACATGGCTCGCACAAGGCCACACATATATACAGGGAACATCGACCCAGAAGCTTGATGGACACGAGATGTAAAAATGCCATGTGTTAACCTGCATCCATTGAGGCTAATGGGAATTTTGACTAGGTAACAGGAACTGCTGCTCAGCATAAGCTTGGCATATATTTCTTCAGTGCCTTTGAGAGCTAATATGAGTCCTAAGAGCAGTTTGTAAACATCATTTAATTTTGCATTCCTATCAGTTTCCCCTAATGATTACCTGCTGCCTTGGAAAGCAGATGTGTATTTCACAGTTGCATGGAAATGTAGGCCTTTGCTAAACATTATTTCAGTGGGAAATTTGGGATGCAGGTAATTAAAGTGAATCCAGAAAACCAAGGCAACTTGAGTGATTGAAAAACTCTTTCTGGTCCCAATGGCTTTACTGACATTCCCTGTTTCCACATGGCTTTCCTCACTGAAAGGCTGTTGGTCACTGTGGCCTGGAGGTGTCGAACAGAGGTGATGTCCCAGCTAACTGAGTTCCCTAGGAGCAGAGAAGGATTGTCAGGTGACCAGGGTATTGGTAAGGGCTCTACACCTGCTTTTCCTTGGTCAAAACCTTGCACTCAGAAGAAGTCTCCAGAGCCCAGCTCCAGATTTCAGTGGAAGTCACAGGCCCTGTTCCTCAGATCTCAGCTCTTGTATCTCCAGTTCCAACACACCAGTGGGGAGTTTTGCCGTGGCTCTGTTTACAAGCACTTAATGTCAAGATATCTGAACATTAAAGTGAGATACCAATACCTGAATTCAGAGAACTCTGGCAAAATTGCTTACTAGTAGGAGAGAATATGGTCCCATAACTTTAAACATACTAGTGACGTTTTTGTTTCAGTACAGGCACAGCTGCAAAGTACTAATAGGAGAAACTGTTTCTGCTGAAAATGCTAAATTTTATCTTTTCACACAAGCAATGTCTTATATCCTTTTCTTTCCAAATATAGAAGATTTCAGTCTATTAAAATGCCCAAATTTCATCTTTAAATCATCCTGTGGGTAACCAAATGCCCTGATTTGCTCAGTCAAATCTGTTTAACCATGTCTGGATATCTCAGTAAAGTGTTAATACATTTGGCCAGAGGATCACACAACAAAATGTGTTATTTCATTCCCATTTCCCCAGTATTTTCCAACAGATCCTTACTGGTATTAGAGGTCATCCTGTTTCCTGCAAAAACTTGTTGTCAGGAAAGTTTGTAGTACCTGCTACTATTAAATCCTTCATTAAGTTACTTTCTTTCCCGTTCCAGAGACCAGTCTTGAGTAAAATGTGGCCCACGTCGGCTCTGTGCCCAGTATAGTCTGGAGTTTGGACTGCAGGGAAGGTAGGATTTCAATTTTTGCCTGCAATAAAAATCAGAACTTCCTGAGAATAAGGATTAGGAAAGATGGTCAAAGTTTTGAAACCGTGCTAGAATTCAGTGGGTGAGGAGTACCTCTGGGGAATCAACTTGGGCTCATATTTAGAGAAAACTCAAGACCTTTTAACTATCATTGAAGCCTTCTGCAGTCCACCTAACTCTTCTCATTCACTACATGAGTAATTAAAAGCCTCTGAACAAGAACTGAACAAGAACAGTCTGAACAAGAACTGAAGGGGAATATTCAAATGAAAACAAACTGTCACTGAATCATGGAGAAAGCAGCAAGAGATCAACATGGCCAAGAGTCATGGGGAGAAATAGAGGAGTTCCAGCTCCACCATGGACACTGCTGAGGAATATTTTTTGCACTGCTAATTGTCTCCCTTCTGCAATCACAGAAAAAAACCCCTCTGGTTTGTGCCAGCTGGCCCCTCCATCATAAAACAGAAGCACTTTTCTAGCAGTTGCCTCTGCTTCTGCTGCAACCCATCAGAGGCCTTTCCTCCAGTCCTAGTGATCTTGTTTGTTTCCACTATGCAGCTTTAATGCCTGCACATATTTTAGAACCTTTCAGATGAGATCATTGAATTTGGAAGGGGCACGTTTGACATCTGAGGAGGAAGATGCTGAAGCAGGGATGACTTATACGTATGTACAGCTGAGTTAAATGCATGATATGAACACATCTGTTGTGCATAGGAGCTGGTGGAGCAGTTCTGGTCCCATTTAAGCAGGATGGCACACTAAAGAAAAATCAGACATGCTTGAATTTCAAGGGAGTTTGTCAGACCACCAAAACTGTCAAATACCTTTAAGGACCACAATAAATCACACTGAGGCACAGTGACATTTTGTGGTACATAGTAGAAGAATAGATATCTCACTGACTGCAGGAAATTCCTTAAAGCCTTTCTACATATGGAGCAACACTATTTGCCTGTCACCCTCTGTGTACTAACATTGTGTGAGCAACAGAAAAGAGCCTAGACTGATGTGTATCTGAAGAAGGAAAGCAGTTAACTGTTGAATTGTAAATTATCATTTTTCTAGTATAATTAAATTCTCACTAGAGATTGTCTGATCAAAACTGCTAATCAAAGCAACTTGTTCTGTAAACGTTGGAATTAATGAACCCTGCTTTTCAGTGGATTGATACTGTATGCTCTTACACCATGTCACAATAACATTAATTACTCTGCAAGTTTCTTTCAACCTCGTGGGTCCTGCTTCTCCCACTCTGGCCAGTTCCTCCACCCATGCTCTCTGCTGTGAAGGCTGAGTAAGAGTGCAAACAGAATGGGCAGTGCATGTAGCCTGTCCTGTCTCGATGGAGGAATTTAATTGATTATTTCTAATTTTAACAGCCGCTGATCTTCACGGTGTTTGTAAATACTTTATATTCTTGAGCCTAATATACCCCTGTTATACCTGGCTAATGGACTTGTAAGAAGGAAAAAGCATACCTGTGTGTATCTTATTTTCTAAGGAAATGTGGTTGATAAACCATACGCCACATGAACAAAATGTTGAATTGCAGTTTGGAAGATTCCTTGGTACTATACCCTAATTTTTTATCAAGTACTTTTGCTGAATTCTGTTGTTTCTACATACTCCCCTTTATGCCACCTACTTTAATTGTAACATTACATTGCTGCAAAAATTCTTCCTTCTTGAAACAAAGGAATAGGTGTTGATACTTTGCAATTTTTTCATCATATTATTTTTTTATTACCCCTTCACCCCATGGTAGAGAAAATATAAACTAAGAACAAATTACAACTTAACATTACATATATTGTGAAAATCTACTTTTAATTAAAAGCACAGCAAAAAACTTTTCAATGTATTAGAAAAAACAATCCAACCTCTACCTGTGTAGTATCATTTCACATACCTGTAATTGCAGCCTTCAGCTACAGTTATTTAGTGATTAATTTCCATAAGCAACCAAAGAATTTCAAACTTATGTAATTTTTTTTTTCATTTTATTCAGTGGTAGGAATAATGACTAGAAGTTACAGAAAACTAACTACACTTTCAGAACTTTTGAAACTAACAACACTTCAGCTTTGATATTGCTGCGAAACTACCTGGTTTTGAGATCAAATCTCTCTTTCTTTCACTTTTCTTGACTTCCAGAGCATAAATTAAAGGCAGATCCCTATTTTCTTATGTAGTACTAAAATTACCATTTCAGAATGAGTGATAAATTAATGAAGACTTTCTACTGATGTATATCTGGTTATAAAGATTTATCCATAAGGCAGTAGTGTGCAGTCAAGAAAGTTAGTACCTTGAAGTTTACGGTACCTGTATTTCGTCTGTGGCAAGTTTATTCCAAAGCTCCTTTTATTTCTATATTTTGCCCAAGGGCAGAAAGGGGTGATGAATTTTGCTGTTGTTGGCATAGCCAGGAAGGCTTTCATCACTCTTCTCTTTCTCAGACCTTGTCTTTAGCATGTCAGCTTTCTTTCTTCATCTCCTTTCATACCACTTCCTATTCACATATGATCCTCCCTCCCTTGTCTAGTTCTCGTCAAGCATAACATGGCCAGCTGGTTTTATCTATGCTGCAAACAATGGTACCAGACTCCACTAAATGATATTCTGCCAATGCCAGCCAAGGTTCCCTGTGTCCTTAGCTGGTTTCAAGTTGTGGCCCACCTTTCTTCCCATATTTAAATCCTGTGTTTATTGGGGATTAAAATCTGTGAATGAGTGGTAATGGGGGCGGTGGGAGGAGGAGGTCATTCTGAGTCCAAAGGGAATCAACATTGTCTCTTTGAAAATGTCCGTGTCTGTTTCCCAGACTGACCATCTGGGACACTGCATGGCACTAAATCAACTACAAAGGCAAAAGGGAAACAGGAAAAAGTAATTAAATTAGAAAAAGGAAAAATTTCCCAGAAGCTGCTGTTCAACAAACTTCATTAAAGAGTAAAAGTGGTGCATATCCATTTCAGAATAGTGAAAAACAGTGGCACTAACAGAACTCCATTTCCACCGGTAAGCAAATGTCCATTTAATTGCAAATGTGCCTTTCCTTTCTAATTGCTTCTCTATTTTAAAGCACTTCCCAATGGTGATGATGTCTAGAAGAAGAGATATGCCTGCAAACAGAAGGTAGTGGAAACAGAACAGATTCAGCATGTCTTCCTGAACCCCTGGCAATCTCTAACACTTGGGATGTATTGAGTCATCATTTAAGAACATCAGTTTTTTCTGGTCTGGTATTTATCAGAGAACAATGGCAGATTCACAGGATGGGTTAGCTGAGACACTCGTATGTCTCCATATGGAATTCTGGGTTCTGCATTTGGAAACCAGCTGCGCAATGTATTCGATTCTTCAAGTGACAATAAAATCCTTCCATTTCCAGCACTAATCCAAGAGGCTATTCAACAGCAACTTCTGAAGTTAAACACCTTATATCTGCAGGAACTGACTTGTTTACTCCCATGATTTCCAAAGGAATGTTGCTGAGGAGCTGTGTAATCTACTGAAGGTGCAGTGTAATACATCTTCAGCCACTAGGGAAGATTCAGAGAGTACAAGGGGAAACAGCCAATGTTTTACCAGTATATAAAATAGGTTTTAGAGTCTTGCATGAAATGGTAACGAATCTCAGGCAGGACTCTGTCAGTAATTAGTTTCCATTTTGTGCAATTACTGAAGGCAATAAAATAATTTTATGGAAAGTAGGTATTGTCTGATAAACTTGAAATTTTGGATAAGAGTGCAAAAATAATTTGCAAAAATAAGCTCTAATGATTGCCTGGTTGCAAAAATAGGCTCTAATGCATACAGAAGATCATGTCATGTTATAAGACGTTTATCAAAACAAAGAAATATGCCAAATGAATGTAGTAAATTAGCTATATTAAAAAGATATTATTAACTGATACATATCAAAAAGTACTTGCAGAAGTTTAGTTATTTGTCATTCTTTCTATAGAGGAAAATGCAAAAAAGGTCACTTTTTCATTTGTAAGGTCTCACCAACAAACAGATTGCTGTCATCAAGCAATTTCCTGCAACTGCTGTTTCTTACTCTTTTTCATAGATTTATCAAGGTGCAAATATAGATTAGTTAGGGTTTTGGTCTTCACAGCTGTCATGGGTGGGCTGTTCCCAGAGACTTCTTACTCAGATTATGAGGACTGCTATAATTCCCAGATGATATCCGGGAAAATGACTGGCTCGTAACACTTTTTTTCCCTGAGCTGAACTTCTTTAGAAAAAATGCTTCTCCCACAGATTATGCATACAGCAGCTACATCCCTGTCAGCCTTACTCTGATGTTATTGCCTAGCTCTGCTAGAACCCTTCTCTCTGAAACCTTTCCAGTGTCAATTCCCCTCAGCAGACCCTGACTACAAAATTCTAGATGAGGTTTTATTGGTGGCTACCACTGAAAACTATCATGAGCTGCAACACAGCAAACACCACAAGGAGCAAGGTATTTTGTTACAGAAGTCAGGAGTGAATGCTGGAGGACTAAGGGGTTGTTGGCATGTGACAGAGCGAAGTGGTGCACACACAACCTCCAGATGCAGGAGCAGAAGAGGCTAGTCTGGGGAGAGCAGGAGGTGCATCAGCTGGTGTAGCTCTTTGTTGTGATATTTCAAGGGTAGACTCACTTTGACTAAAACAAGCATGGGCTCAGGGGCTGATAATTGTTAATTCCTTGGAGATATTTGTCTGTGCTTAAAACTACAGTGGCCATCTTGGATGTATGTTTTTAAATGGATATTTTTAAAGTTTGTAAAGCATACTCTATAGTAAAAGCCTTTGCGTTACACTTCTTTGCCTCCATCTCTACCCTGCCATTCTTCCAGTGAAGTACAATCTGGGTTTCATGTTCTCCATATTGGTGGAAAATCCTCCCCTGGTTATACCACCTACACTCGACATTAAAATCAAAACCTCTCTTCATCTCTCTTTCAGTTTTCACAGCACTTTCCTCTATTTTTTACCATGTCTGCTGAGTTTCATTCTAATTTCTTTTCACATTCTCTATAACATTTTACTGCAATTCATCACAAGAAGAGGAACCCAAAAGCAGTTAAACCCAAGTCCATCTTTCAAATCTCTGATTTGTAAGATGGTTTTCAAAATTAGACAAAGCAAACTCATTTATCCTCAAATACCAGCCAGAATAATCAGACCAATTTTAGTAAACTGTTGGCATCAGCTATGTGCCTGCAGGGTTTGAAAGAAAATCACTCCCCACACAAATTATTAGTTTCACAGCAAAGCTCGCTCACAGGATTTTGTATGAGGTTGAGACTATAGTCAAGAGTGTGCAGTGGAGAAGAAATGGCCTGGGGGGAAAGAGGGCCACCTCTGAGCAGAGGAACTGATCTGTTTGGAAAGCTCAGTCGGAGAAGAGACAGCTTGCTTCCTCCCCAGTTATGTCAATGTGTATCCCACCAGCCCTTCCCAGGTGTGGAGGGCAGGACAGATCACGTCAGGTATGCCAGCTGGCTGGCAGGCTTCCCCACAGACAAATGCTTTACCTGCACACCTGGATAACAGGAAAGCGCTTCCCTGTAGCAAAATAGAATTATAAGTTTGCGCATTAAGGGATAGACAATACAATTTTGAGGGTCTTGTTTCAATTTCAGCACTCTTCTTCGTAGCATTGCAGTCATTACGCTGACCAATGCTTCTTGCTAGATTTCATCAGAAAGGTATTCTTGGTAAAAATACGAAGAACTTTAGTATTTTGGATCCTGTATCTCACATTTGTAACATCTCCTTATCTGGGAAAATTAAGATTTAAATGTATCTTTGAATAACATTAAATACTTTCCTTAGAGACAAATGATAGATGTATCCGTCCTTGCTGTTTTAAAGTGTTGGTTTAGGTTGTACTTATTTTGATTTCCCAAATGACTTTTCATCAATTTAACATGTTGCCCCTACTGACTTCTTCCAATTAAAGGCAAGAAACGTCATCCTCACCCCTTGAACATGCTGGACATAATTTGAATTGGGTTTTTGGTTGGTTTTTTTTTTTCAGTTCTAAACATCAAGTTTTTGCTGATGGCAACAGTCCTTTTGAACAAGAATTTTTGCTGACAAAAAAGAAATAATGCCATATACTTCAAAGCCAAATACAGCTTTGGCCTGTGTTTTTCTCCTTGGTAACTTTGTTAAAGTAACTGAAGGTACTTAAAGATTATTGTACAAGGATCAGGTTCTCCTATGAGCATGCAACTTTCCTGAATAGAACATGAGTGTAAATACCATGCTGAGTCAGGTTGGAGAAGCTCCACGCTAATTTATTTCTGAGCATTTCATAACCCTTACATGTTTCTCTTGCCTTTTGAACATCTATATGAATACCTGACATGTGTTTTGAAACTGCAGATGGAGAAAGTTGACAAGAGAGAGACCTGGAGCAGAAACGGTGAAGTTAATACAAGCTGTTGGATTTTTAAGAATATAAGATCAACAAAACCCAAACCCAAATCAAATAAACAAAAAGCAAACCAAAATAAACCCCACCCCTAAATCACCAAAGGGTATTTCTGCTTTGCAATTTTAGCAACAAAACCCACTCTTACTTAACCGTACTTGGAAGTACTTCAGATGTGTAAAACGTAGAGATTCCTGAGTTTGTTTTTCATGAGGTGTTCAAACATCTCAATTAACACCAGATGGTTGAGGCTCATTGAAACAGAGCTATAACCAAAATGACAAAGCTTTAAATTGATTATAAATAAGATGGATATTTCTATATTTCTCTTAGGTAATGTTCACCCCTTGGGACAGGACATTTAAAAAGGGATGCTGTCCATAGCAAGAAGCTGCTTGATGCAAAACTGTCTCTGCCTTACAAAGTTAGGTTTACTCCAAGCACGAGTATAGTCACTCCAGCCTCCAACAGCTTTTATCTCTCTACTGCTTCTCTCTCCTACCCTTACCTTTCTTTCCCATGTCAGCAGTGCACCTGCCTTTCATTCTGGGGTCAATCACAGAATCATAGAAATGCTGAATTGGAAGTGGCCCGTCAGGATCATCAAGTCCATCTCTTGGCTCTGCACAAAACTGCCCAAGAACCACACCACTCCAAATGCTTCTTGAACTTTATCAGGCTGGTGACTGCTTCCCTGGGGAGCCTGTTCCCATGCCCAGTCACCCTCTGGGTGAAGAACATTTTCCCAATATCCAGCTTGAACCTCCCCTCATGCAGCTTCATACCATTTCCTTGGGTCCTGTCACTGGTCATGAGAGTGAAGACATCAGTACCTGCCCCTCTGCTTCCCCTTGTGAGGATCTGAAGGCCATAATATGAGGTCTCACCTCAGTCCTGTCTTCTCCAGGCTGAACAGACCAAGTGACCTCAGACACTCCTCATATGGCTTCTTTGGACACTGTCTAGTAGTTTAACATCTTTCTCATATTGTGGCACCCAAAACTGCCCCCAGCACTGGAGGTGAGGCTGCCCCAGGGCAGAGCAGAGCAGGACAATCCCCTCCCTTGCCTGGCTGGCAATGCTGTGCCTGATGCCCCCCAGGACATGTTTGGTCCTCCTGGCTGCCAGGGCACTGCTGGCTCATGTTCTACTTTCCATTGACCAGGACCCCCAGGTCCCTTTCCATGGCACTGCTCTCCAAGTTCTCCTTCCCCAGTCTATACACACCCATCCCAGGTGCAGAATCTGGCACTTTCCCTTGCTGGACTTCATATGGTTGGTGATTGCCCAGCTCGCTATTTTGTCAAGGTCCCTCTGCAAGTCCTCTCTGCCCTGAGGGATTTGACAACTCCTCCCAATTCAGTGTTCATAGGCAAATTTATTTAGTAGTTCAATGTTTCATGTATTTCTAAGGACCCTGGAGTAGCCTGATTTCTTAAGTGGCCTGATTTTCTGCTACCCAAAAGTAGAACTTCTGACAGTTTTAAAGAGGAGTTGGTTTCTTTGTATTTTTATTCAACCTTAAAAATGACCCCTCCCCTTGACTAATAGAGGCCTGTGTGGCCTCTATTAGTCAAGCTGAACACAGCTCACTCAGTACCCCTTGCAGCAATGCTAAGTATTCAATTCAAGTGTAAAAACTTTGAGTTTGACATATACAGTTCAGCTATCACAGATGGCTCAGTCAGGCCTGGAATGTTATTAATTTTAAATCTAAAGTTTATTTGATAACTCACAGTGTGAGAAATACTGAAGTTACTCCATCTCAGTTTTGGCCAACAGTGGCTGATTGAGGTGTCACATCTCTCATTATATTACTGTTTGTGAGGCACTTATTTCTGTGGAGTGTTTGACAGTCTGGACTTTTACCTGTCCTCACTAAAGTACCTAATTTTTCCTGGCTTTTTGTTATGATTTTTCACCCTTAGAATCTATTCATGACTATTTTAATTTGATTTTATTAAAGAAAAGTAGCAATTCTGATATGTACTTTTACAGATTTATTGTGAGGCTGTTAGAACCCTCACAGGAAGCACTCTGCCAATATTTGGCATAGAGGTTAGGAAGAAACTGGTTACGACCTAGCTTAATATTATTTTAACTATGTTTATTAAAATAATTTCCATGTTTGATAATTGCAATATTACTTATCAAATCTCACACATTTTGATTTTTGGCAATTTTATTATGAAAATAAAAAATACTCACATATTGTGATGGGGTGTTGTGTTGAACCGTGTTTTAGAAAGAAATAGCAAGCTAAAGAGATTGGAAATATGCAGTCTCTGTGCATCTTTTTATTTGTAGGTCTGAATCCACTCCAGAAGGGTTGCTGTGTTTTAATGCCCTCGCACAGAAACTGTTTGATCTCAGTCCTATTCCCACTGGAAAAATATGTTTGTCACAAAAGAATTCTACAAGTCTCACTAATTGTTGCCTTTGTTCCTAGTTTCATGACACTTAATAGACCTCGAATGGATTTAAATATTCTCCCCTGACCAATACTGAAGCAAATTAAAACAGCAGAAACAAAGCCATTATTTCCATGTGTATTTGATATATAGGTAAATTGAAACTCTGGGCCTATAAATTCAGTAGCTTTTATGTAGGTACACTGAAAATACATACAAATGGGAAGAAAATGTGATTTTCATTTTATGCTCTTGCGGACTCCTTATCTGTATTCTTCATTCTAAGAAATCTTTCTTACTACCATTGATAGGACTAAAGAGGTAATGAATTCCATGGAGCTACGAGTTTGTACAATTATTTAAAATGCATCTATCTCAATAGC
Source organism: Vireo altiloquus (assembly GCA_013396875.1). Lineage (NCBI taxonomy): Eukaryota > Metazoa > Chordata > Aves > Passeriformes > Vireonidae > Vireo > Vireo altiloquus. Next base: position 287,609 of record VZRF01004027.1, on the reverse strand, counting down.
TTTCCTCATACGTGATTTCTGATACGTTTCCACAATACAACGTGATTTTCTAAGGCAACTTGTGTGTACCAGACAATTACTAAAGAAAGGTTTGGGTAGCTCAGTGGTTAAGCCTCAAGAAACCTCACAGTGACTGTTTGTGGCACCGCAGATGTCCTGTGAGCGTCCGGACTAGCCAGTTTTGGTAGGACCAATGTTCCCTATTTTATTTGTTAGAAAGTAAAATGAGTCTGAGTCAGCTCTCTTGGTCTGATTTTCAGTGAGAAAATGTTTCAATGATAGGCAAAATGAATGAGAAACAGTTTATAAGAGAAACTACTTGTACAGCAGAAATGCTTGTATCATGAGGCTGAACTGAAACCTGAAAATGACAGTGTTACTTTCACTGAAACAGGAAAATGCTGATTTTTGAACAGCTGTTTTGAAATGAATCCTACCCTAAGTTCTGCTTGAGTCCCCTTCCAAATGAGAATAAGAATACATTTTTCACACAAATGTGCAGAGAAGCATATCAAATAGATGAGCCATACAGCTATGGCAGATTGAGAATTATCATCTGATTGCAAAACACCCGGACAAAGTGATGTACACATGCACAGTATAAAACACTGTCTGGAAACAATTCATGGGACACAATTTGTCCTATTGCTACTGAGATCCCAGCTCCCATGGCAGAGCATGCAAGTGCTTCCTCAGAACTGGACCTTAAACTACAGCCTTTATGGTCTGTGCCATCACTATTCTGCAGAGAGAGATCTGTCTCCGTATTGTCTACTATCATTTCATGCAAAAAATTCACAAAGGAAAACCTTCCCTGGAAAAAAAAAGGCCCTCTGCAAGAAAAGAAAGTAATTAAGCTTATAGGCCAAGTCAAAGTAATACAAGATAATCTTGCTGCATTTCTTTCCCCTGAAATTCTACAAAGCAGAGCAAGTATCGCCGGTTTGCAAGGGAAACCTTAGTGATTGCCACTAAGGCAGCAGGTCTCACTTGGAGAGATGAGGTACTGTCCTCTGCTGGCAAAACGAGGCAGTATTGACTCTGTTTTTTGTGCAAAACAGTGTGGTGAAGAGCCTGAAAACAGTGGGAACCTTGTCTCCCCTGATTCTGTTTCTTGCATATACATAGTCTCATGGTGAGGTCACCAGAAAGAGACAATTTCTATACCTAATTTGAAAGAAAATGCAAGCCTCAATGGGCTAGAGGACAAAAGAGAAGTCCATATACAAGGATACAGGAGAATGTAATGGTTTCCAGAGTTTTATTTCACTTGAGTGCTTATCTGGGGAGAACGCCTAGGTCTCTTAGGGGTTTCTTCAGTCTTCAGAAACTAGCAACATCACTAATTAGTGATAATTTTAGTGGGGTTTTATTTTGTTTGGGATTTTGTTTGTTTATTTGTTTTTCATGGGGTTTTTTTGTGGTAAACATATTTTTCTACTGGGAATTGGACTGAGATTGGTGATGTTGTTATCTCTATCCTCATGCCGTCACGAGTTTGTTTTTTATGTGTGCTTGTGTTGTTTAAAGGCAGAGTGGTACCTGGGGGTTTGAGACATCTAACATCTACCTCCTTGATAAAGAAGGACTTGTAGTAGGCTTTGCTTTGTTGCCATGCCACATCAAGCCAAAACATTGCCAAAATCAGCTGGGAAAGTGGACATCTGGAATTTAATCCTGCCAGTGTATAATGGTGCACAGATGGGTGGGGTGTTGCCTTTTGCTGGTTTTTGTCCAAAACCATGAATCAGGCTCTCAGACCCCCAAGTGTTGTTTACATTTGTTCAACAGTTAAGTCACCCTGGCTGGAATTTCTCCCCTGTTGAAATTCAGCAAGAGACAAGTATTTACTTGGGCTTATTTTGGCAGAAAATATTCTGTCTGTGTTAGACGTCATGTGTTTACTGGCAAGATACTTGTCACATGTCAGGGTGTACAGTATAGTGTGCACAGTCATCATAGTGAAGTATTTGGAAGGCAGCCTCATGGGCTTTTTCTAGCAAAGCATATAGAACAATTTGTCAAAAAAATAATGCTGTGTCATTGTTTAATATAATTTTTTTATGATCATGCTCGCAGTATTCAGAACCAGTCATATTACATGAAAACAATTTCAGGTTCTGGCTTCAGGAGATCCCCTGTCAAGGACAGATGATGGAACGTTCAGATGTTATGATGCAGAACAAAAGCCTGAGCAAGCATTGCACACATCAGTTCAGGACAGTACAGAGCTGCGGAATTGTTGTTGCATTCCTTATGATTACAGCCACAAATCCTGTTATTGGTGCTGTTCAGGCTGAAAAAAGTCCTTCACTATTGCCATCTTACAATAATGGCAAAATAATTAGCTTGACTAGCTGTGGAAAAATGATGATGCATTTTAATACTTTTGGGCCACAATCACAGATTGATACAGGCAGACTTTGATACTGTTGACACTGCTGCCTGCCTTTCACCTTGCTTTCAGGTTTGCTTTGGAAATTATGCTTAGCTGTTTCTATCCCTGAATTTGAAACACTGTTTTGAAATTAATTTTATGCTGAATTATAGTGAAAGAGAAACAAAGAAAAAAAGCAATATAGAACACTTTAAATATATGTATGCTACAATAGATCATTAAATTGCGTTCTGTCTGATTACACAACTTACTATCATGTATCCCAGAGAGTGGGTGTTCACTTCCGGGTGATTTTTTCCAGTCCCCAAAGTTATTTTCTCAAAAGATGTCACAACTACCGAACTTCAAATCTTGCTATAATTATGCTGTTCTGGAAAATTGTATTTTCCAGTTTGTTATATAATAACAGTGGAGAAATGAATATTGGAGATAAAAGCCCTTTTTACATTTAATTATTCAATGTCCAGACTGCTTGTAATGGGTTTAAAAATAAATCAGTGTTGAGGAAGTGTGATAAAATTTATTTTACATGTAGTCTGCATGGATAACCAGAAGTGGTTATTGGGGGAAATTTAGATTAATTCTAAAATTTAGGTTAATTTTAGAATTTATATATATGTTAGATTAGCAAGTAGATTTTATGTAATGGACAGCACAAGCTAAAATGACTCACCAACACTCAGATTCAACTAACATAAGCTCCTTTACAGAGGCATAATCCTGCAGATGAGAAATTTCATAAACCAATTATAGGATTCTGAAAGAACTTAATATTCATGAAGCTCAGACATTACAAATCATCCATCCATGCTGTGTAGCAAAGCTGTTCTAAAATTGCTTAAGCCCACTGTGACACTGTTCAAGGGCCTAAGACCAGGGAGAACAAATTTCTTTCCATAGAGCTCAGACCCATCTTGTCCAGTCTTGGATATCTACTTTCTAGTATGTCAGCTCTTACTCACTTCATGGACATCAGAGAAGCAAATAATTTTCAAGGCATCATTTATTACCTATCAGAATAGTTACAGCAAAATAATAAATAACAAAATAATGCATTGTCTGCAAGAGTGCTTTTTTCCATCTTCTTATATTTTCAAATCAGGCAACCTGAACTATTTTAAGTAGAGATGTGTGCTATATGTGCTAATTGGCTGATCCCACCTAGGGAAATAAGGTCATATTGTCTACAAGTTGAGAACAGAAGAGAAGTGTAAGCATCTAGAAGTCAGGGAACTAAGAATCTTCCTGCAACAAAATCCCTTTAATTGAAGAAGATGCAGATACTTAATCTCTTCAAAAAGCAATATAAATGGGTCATTCTTCTTAATATCTGACAATTCACCCTCACAGAAATACTGCTGTGTCTTGCTCTCTGTATTTTTATTTTTGAAGAAAGTTTCCTCCCTTCTTTCCTTTGACAAAAGGAAAACATATTGTCACTGAATCAGAGAAATTGGAAGCAAAATTGCTCTGACCTTACTTTGCAATTTATTGTCCCTCCTGCTTGTTTCTGACAAATGGTTACTCTACAGAACAAATTATTTCTTCAGTGGTGTTCTGGCTCCTGAAGTCAAAGAAAGGTAGCTCGGGGAAAGGTCATTCATCTCTATGTCTCCTTTTCTTCAAAATGTGATTCTTTTTTACATCTTAAACATTGGTCTAAAATTCACATCTGTAAATGGTATTGCAAAAGCTCAGAGGAAACTGAACTAGGATATGCTGTGCCATTCTGTCTGTATTTTCTCTGTGATATATGTGTTTGTGTCTAGGACATTTATCATTCTAAAATTCTAAATTAGATTTAATAAATGTGAAGATATATATGTCTATTGCTTACATTACTGTTCCCTTCAGCCCTGATTCACTTCTTGTTTTTCTTAGTTCAGATCCACTGTTGACATCCCAGACATGTAATGCTGTCCCAACAGAACCCACTGGGTTATTTACTCTAGTTAGGTGTATACGTGGTATGTACATCAACCATGTTTGCCATGGTAGGAAAAATAGGCCTTCTCTTGGTCTGTGTCCCTACTTTTCTCTCCATTTAAAATAAGAAAGTTCAATGAGACAGAAAACAATTTCAGTTTTGACAAATCTTCCATCAGTACATTAAAGAAGGCTCAGAGTTGTACTGTGAGCCAGCGGTATCCAGTATCTTAATAGTCTCAGCCAGAGTCACAGAGGCTGGGAAAATTGTCCACTTCCAAATAGTCCTCATCTATCCTCAGAAATTCTGTGACACCTGTCTTAAACTACAGCAGATGAGTACCGTGTGCATAGGTACCATCTTTTTGCTTGGAAATTTTCCAGTTTGGTCTCCAACTGAGTTTCCTGGAAACTACCAATTTTTTTAAAAGTCCCAAATTTTCCATCTGTTATTCTGCAGTTTACCCTTTCTCTCTCATCATTTCCTCACTCTAGCTGCATCTCTGCAGATCACACTTGACCTTGCCAGAGAACTATGCCAAACATTTTTAAATGTATGTGGTTGATCAGGAAGAAGCAAGCACTGGTCCTTGTATGTGTTGAGAAATGAACAGAAGAAGCAAAGCAATATTACAAGCCAATAGATTTAGCAAATATGAAATTACTGGAGTGCTTTCTTGTAGGAATATGCTCCTGTTATCACTGAAGGTGAAGGAAACTTTGCAGGTCCCAATTTCCAGAAAACTAAAACAAATATAGAACATACAGATCAATGTAGTGCATTTTCTTATAATGCTGAGACTAGATCCTAGAGGAGACCCTGAGCAGGTCCCAAGATTTGTGGTATCCTTCTTTGATAGTAACTTTTTTTTTTAAGGGGGTTTTGCATAAGATTGCAGTACTGGCTTATGAACTGGTACTGGCTTAAATATGTTTTTAGGGAGATCACAGATATTCCAGGACAATCAAAATTATCAAAATATGGGGCAATATCTGATGAGATTAAATTGTTTGGGAATCTGAAAACTCAAGTTCAATTTCCTGTTCTCTCTACTTTTGAGACAGTGTTTGAAGAATCTCGGAATTGTCTGTCAGACTCATTTTCCCTGTGAAAAATGACAACACGACTATCCTACTGGCTAGCACTTGAGAATGTAAGGATGAAAAGTGGATTGGGCACACTCCAAAGACAGTAAGGCAAAAAAGGCTCCCCACCTCCTTGCATACCAAACATTTCTGTTTTCATTGCACTTGTTCAATGAATATATTATTACATGGTCATATAAAAATTGATTGAATACATTTAGATGGGTACTGAAATAAAGTCCAGAATTCTAAGAACTTGCAGAGTTGACACACTATGTGCATTTTATTGATGTATAAGCCTTACATAATTTTTACTCTATTAGGTCTCCCACCTTTTTGTGACTAAGAGAAGTGCATTTTGGAGTTAGTAAGTTTGATAAATGAACATAAGATATTAACCTGTAGTTTCAGAAGAGATCAATTTCAACTCCCTATTTTTTCACTGCACCACAGAGCTTGCAAAATAAATCTTTCCATTCCCAGGCCAACCTCCAATCATAAATGTTACAAACACTGGAAGAAATACCACTTTCTGGTTCTCTCCACACAGACTGTACCTTCTATTCTCTGCTTGCGTTCCTCATGGGCACGCTAGAGTCCACAGCTCTTTGGCAGCATGGGTTTTCTTCAATATAACTATATGATTCAAGGGAAATTAGTGAAAAGACTGAGCCAGAGATACACGGAAGTATAACTTTTCCATTCAGATATCTTTGGGGTTTTTTATATTGGGTTTTTTTGGCAAAAAAAGCTACCCTTCCTTTCACTCCTGTACCTTTCTTAAAATTATTTTTTAAATTTTAAATTACTTTTCTTTTGTTTTGTTTTGTTTTGGTTTGGTTTGGTTTGGTTTGGTTTGGTTTGGTTTGGTTTGGTTTGGTTTGGTTTTTTTCAGGAGGCGAATACTGAGAATTTATTTTCCTCCCTGCAACATGGTGGTAGTTGAAATTATGACCCTGGATATTAGATGTGAGATAGCCTTGACCTTCCACATGATATTAAGGTCATTTTATTGTCCAACTCGTCTCGCCAATCTACTTCCATGAAACAGTTTTTTCTGGAAGGTACCATGTTTCTTGTCTGTGGCAGTTTTGATTTGTTGTCTAGTTTATCTGTATCCCCAGTGATGTTAGATGTCTGCTTTCTTCCTGCCTCAAATCCCATGGTTAGGAGAATCATGTCTGCTCCCTCAAACCTCTAATGCCCTACTTCAAATACGTTTTATTAACTCTCTGAGCTCAGATATTTCTTTTTTGAGTCGCAGTTCTCGACGGAATGTTGTTTTGCTTAATACTGCAGGGAACTATTCAATAGGACTTCAGAGAGAAAGCTAGTATTTTCTAGTATGACTGTTTCTCAAGGGTAGAAGAAAGTGATCTAGTTACCTGGATATTTTTATAACAGCCTTCCTTAAAGTCCCTGACTTTGCACATATGACTGCAGGAATTAGGATTTCCCTTGCAGCTGTTAACAGGGCAGAGATGACACGTTGCTTCCAAAAGGCTCCATCATGTAGTACAGCACTTACACGTTGACAATATTAATTCCTGAAGCTAAAAGTAAGAGGTAGAAGGTTACAGTCCTCCCTTGAGTTACAGTACAAGGGAATTATTTTTTCCTTTTATGGTAGAGGTCTATCTTTTCAGAACAGAGTATTGCTGTTGTAGCTGAGGTTTCTTTAACAAATGAAAGAAAACAAATTAGTAAATGTGAGTGTGACTACCCCAGTAGTTTCAGTTTTCAGGATGTGATATTCCTAGGTGCCTCAGTGCCTGTCAAGAAGAAAAAGAACCATCTTTGGAAGCAGATAGCACTTAAGAAGAAATGTTTTTAATCTGTGCGCAGAAAAACTTATTTCAAGAACCATAGTGTTCCATTTAAAGCCAAAAATACACCATGACAAGAAAGAAGATTTTTACTTATCTGCATTACAAATAAGTAATTCCTGTGTGCTTCGTTGTGTGTAATTATGTTCTCTCAGATGTAGTGGACCTGTAAATTTGTAGATGTGTTGACCTGCTAAACCTGAAATGGTTCCACAATGCAGGCTTGAGACATAAAGAGTGCATGCCAGAAAATTGTTTTCTTGTGTATTTTATTTCTTATTTCAGTAGAGAAATCACTGTAAAAACCCTATCTGTATTCTGTGTTTCTCCTATACTTACCTGTGAATTGGAGGTTTTAAGTCACTTTTGCCACCTTCCAAACTTAGGTCATGGTTTAATATCTAGAATAGTGTATTGTGTCCCACATGCCTCTTTCTTTCATTGGTCTTCACCCAGCACACCCTTCCACAAAGGAATGGATTCCATTTGTCGCATGCAGTTCATTAATTTAGACACAATTCTAATGATATTTCTGGTCTGGTCCAGAGCTCTCCATCTAAAAAAAAAAGGTACAGGAATGCTAGGAAAAGTAAAAGGGTGATCCTAGGTATGACGGTTTTCACGTGTGAAAAACTCTTTGTTTAGATATTCACTTCATAAGGGAATGAAAAAGAGAGTATAAAAGAATTCTGTAACATCATCTGTGGCCAGAAAAGGAGTTTGTTTACTGTCTCTTCTAAAAGTGCATCAAATGTGAACAGGAACTAAGGGCTTCAAAGTGAAAAGAATACAATCAAACTGGAGCTCTATAACTCTGCCAGCAATGGACATTAAAAGTTTACCTGTGGCAGGGAAGAGAAGCTGAAGCACAGAGGGCTAGAAAATCCCAGTGTGCTCGGTCAGGTTCTGAGACCAGCAAGATCTGTGGAGTACAACTGTGCACTGTGCAAAAGCAGCAGTACATGCCTGCGTTATTACAGTCTTCCTGAGGCATCTGCTATTGGTTACACTTGGAAACAGAACCACTAAACAGGATAGACCTTTGATCTGATGTGATATGATCATTCTTATGGTCCCCATATGCTGCTACAACATCTGACCAGTTCTGTGAGCTTCATCTTAAGAAGCCAGAAGAAATCTAATAGATGCTTTTATTACTGTGGCTACCAACAATTGGTGCAGCCTACTGCAAGGCAGTACATCTCCTGGTGTCAGGGTAGAAGTGTTTCAGTGAAAGGTCATTGTTTTGTGCACATAGTATTGCAAGAGCTGTGTGCAGGAGGCCCCAAGCTCATTGCTGATTGTCACAGTTCACTGGAGCAAAAAAGCAACTTTCTAGCTGTTGTGAGCACCTTAACCACCAGAGAATGATAGCAACCAGCAAGAAAATATGGCCCTGTGTTCTCATTCAGTATACGTGACTTCCAGGTGGGACTGTTGAAGTAGCCAGCTTAGACAAAGAAGTGGCTAGAGAATGAAAAACCAGTAACAGGACTCAGTGCTGAATAACAGAAAATTTTAAAAATGTATCACTAGCCCAACTCACCACATGAAATTTCAAAAGCCAGTTATTTCTTCTGTGACGAAGTACATAAAAAATCCTAACCAACCAACCCATCCCCATCCAAAAAAACCTACCAGAACCCAATCCAACCCAACTCAACCCCAAAACCCTACAAATAAAAGAACTGCTAAACAACCAAAGCAAACAACACCTGCCCCAAACCCTCAACATTGTTGCTGGTTTTCTTCTTGTTGTTGCTGCTATAATTATTATTATTATTATTACCATCATCATAATCATTTCCATTATCATTATAATTATTAATGTTATTATTATTAGTATTATTACAACGATCAAAAATCAGAACTTGCATCATCTGCACTGCACATGAAAAAGATGGGAAACACACTTTATAAGTGAGAGCCCCGCGTTCTCCGAGCGTGAGTGTGCAAGCCCAGTGAGTGCTGACGGGAGCCACGCGTGCCCACGGCGGGGGCACGAACGCCCGGGGGGGGGGGCGGG
>VZRF01004027.1:255005-278183 GCA_013396875.1 Vireo altiloquus | reverse complement strand
AAAAAAAAAATTTTTTTTTAAAAAAAGTAGTTCACGAGCAAAAAACCCTTCAGGCTTTTTCAAATTCTGAAGGATCGGTACATCTTTACTGCCTGCAGTAATGGCCTTAATCTGCTGATCTCCCTGGAGACTGAAGGACCTTGATGTCTACAATAGCAGTCCACACCGTACCCAGAAAAAACCTGGTGGTGGACACTTTCTGGACGTATACACATTGCTCCATCGAATCACAGAATAGCCTGGGCTGGAAGAGACCTTAAAGGTCGCCTAATTCCAACGGCCCTGCCGTGGATAGGCATACCTTCCATTAGACCAGGTTGCTCAGAGCCCCAGCGAACCTGACCTTAAATACTTCCAGAGATGAGGCATCCGCAACTTTTCTGGGCATGATGTTCCAGAGCTTCGTCACTCTCACTGTCAAGAATTTCTTCCTACTATCTAGTCTCAACCTACTCTCTTTCAGCCTGAAGCCATTCCCTGAATGCAGCACTCCAGTGCAGAGCAAAGGAGTCCTGCTGGCCACACTGCTCTGGATACAGCCCAGGATACAATGCAGTTTCTGGGCTGTGAGTGCACATTGCCTCCAACAGCACTTGCTAGTCACTAGGTGAAGATAGAGACTTGCCTGTGCAAAAGGCATGTACAGCCAAGGTATGGTGGCTCTTCCTGTGGAGGAAATAGCCCTTTTGTCATGCCAAGGGCAGTGCTATCCTCCCACTGAAGGAGACAGACACACCTGGACACCATGTGCGTGCAGAAACTGTGCAGCATTTGAAATGCTGCTTTGCAGAGAAGTATACGGTCTACCATCTCTTCAGTTAAAGGACTGGATGGAGTAACTTGTAGATACATAATAGCAAATTATTTACATGCACAGTTTTAATCTAACTCTTTAACTTTCAGACCTGAAAATAGAAACATGAGCAAAAGTTTCCTGAACTTTGAGACAGATAGATGGAGGATTATCTAGATCCAGCTCAAATCATGCAAAGATATTCTAACCTGTACTTCACTTGACACAATGGGAGCTTCTCAGCAATATTAATCTAAACCTTAAGCCTAAAGATGTGTAAAACATACTTTTGTTTTCTCCTTCCTTACCTGTTTCCCAAATTTCCATCATCCTGGATTCCTCATATCTTCCTGAGAATGTGAACTTTCATACTATGGCAAGATACGAGTTGCTTAGTAAGAACTGGAGTGTGAATATCATGTGTGCAATAAATGCAAATGTTCCTGTGCAAATGCATCAAACCAAAATAGCACAACAGCAATACTGCCCCTATCTGAAAGTTATCACTTGTCCTAAGAAATACTCTTAAAAGCATGCAACATGTGAATGTACAGATACAGAAGAGAACAGTGAATGTGTGGTCAACATTTATGTCACACATAAATTTTCTTGTGAACCACAAAGTTCTTCTACCGAAGTTTCTGGGAAATGCACTAAGGTTTTTGTGCCCGAAATTTTACTGGTTTAGCTGTATACTTTCAGAAGGTCACCATTTATTCCCACTCCCAAGTTGCAGTGTAGCTGAATGCTGATGGCAAAATTTGTTAGCAGCCGTATTTTCTCCTGGCTCGTAGCTGATAAGTTAGCCTAGTTATTTGCCAAATAAGAACTTTTAAATTATCATATCTATGGATTCAGTTGGGCCCCAAAGCCAGATTTTTTTCTTCCCTTAGTCAAGGTAACACAGTATTGTGAGGGAGGGAACAGAGAAGCATATTTTCTAACAGCTACATCTGCGCAAGAGTGGCCTTCACCTTGAGTAAGAATACAAGGGCGACGCTGAAACCTAAAAGAGCTAAGTACCAGAAGACTGAAGAAGAACATAAGAAGAAACAATATTGCACTGTCGGGACATGCTCTTGGTCCGTATGAGCTGAACCAGATGTTAAAAACTAGGCCTGTAAATATGAAGCTGGTTCTAGACCAAGAGCGTTCTCTTCTCCATATGCTGAGATTGTTATTTATATCTCTGGGATAAAACAGCTTGTCCCCATGTGGTAACTGACACTTCCAGATCAATAGCACAGACTGAACTGTTGCCGTCTGAAAGCAGTGGGGCCTGTGCTGTTGGAGAGGACAGGCCATGTCCTTGTTAACACCTCAGGAAGTGCAATCCCATCTGGCACTGTTTAGCTAAAGCTTTACAGGAAAGAAACTGCCTTCTGGAGTTTGTCCTCTTAAAACAAGACTGAGAAAATACTGAAGAAAACTTTGTCTAGCATTTTTAATTTTTTCCTCTCATTGCATAAGGAGAAACTTTCCTTCTTCTAGGCTATGGAAGAACTAGGACATATTGTGCACTTCAGCCTGAAAAAGAGTTGAGTGGAGGCACTATGACAGCGTCTGCGTCCTTGTGAGTGATATGAAAGGCAAGTATCTACATCTCTTCTGTCAAAAGAAGATGTGAAACAGAAGGCATAAAGCTAAAACCTCACCAGTTTTTACCTCTCTCATGAATAAAGCTGTGGAGCTCACAGTCATGAGGTCATTTTAATGGGCTTAGGGGAAGAGTGCAGAAGTTCATGGAAAAAAAAATCATCAAGACCTTAAATGGAAGGGGAAAAAGAAGAACATCTGATTATGTCCTTGAGCATGAAAACACTGCTGGTCTGGGTGACCATACTGGGGAAGTGCTGCTGTGAGCTGGCTCTTCCTCAGGCAGCACTCTTCAGTGGCTGGTTTCAATGAAATCTTTCACACTGAGATGGTTGTTTTCTTCCTGTGTCATGAGGGAATTTACTTTGGACTGTCATTGCAGACTTCTCAGTTGCCTCTCTGGCAAATTGGCACGATTATTAATCTTACTGTATTCTGTTAACAACTTTCTTGCATTTATTGCCATTGGTGGAAGGCAGGCATACTTGGTAAGGTTTCTGAAGCTTGAAAGAGTAAGAAAAGACAGACAAACTGGAATGAGGCTTCATCAGGCTAACCTAAGGTGCTGAATAAGATGCAGAAGATGGAGTCTCTGTAGCATTCATAATAGTTTAAAAGCTTAGATGCAGTGTATGTCACCCTCAATCATGTCTTTGTGATATTACTTATTAACAATGATCATAAAAAAGTAATTGGCAAAATTTAAAGCATCATGTTTCTTACTGGTGGAAAAGAACTAGTCCTCCTAAATTTATCTTCTTTTCACTGCAAAATGCTTTTTCTGACAGTGCTCTGCTGGCATACTTTGAAGAAGCACAGGCTGTAACTATCAACATTCCACCTGCAAATATTTAACCTACTCGCATTTCTACAAGGATTTTGGGTCAATTGGGGAAAAAGATATAATAAAAAATACCTGCATTTTCCCACATTTCTTTAATCTTATGATTTTGGAAGCCATTTGTGTTTTTTGGATTTTTACCTTGAAACTGTGCTCAGGGGTCACATTGCCAAAGGTCATATGTCTGCACTGTACCTGTTAGTCATATTTCCTCTACAGTGAAAATCTGCATGCCTTATAAAAATGTTAAATACACATTTGCTGTTAGCTCTAGAGGCTTGAAGAGAGTTGAGCTGGTTTGACATGGTTCTTTAGCTGTCACTGACACGAGCTTTTTCTGCACTGAATATATAAGTCCCAGGAGTCAGAACCTCAGTGTAATAGGTCATGGGCTCCTGTAATTTTGCTTTCAGTAACTGATTTATCCACTGATTAAGTGTTCTGCAAATTTACATGGCTATGTTAGAGAGCAGAGCTCCATTTTCTCTTGTCCTGGTGTTCAGAGGTAAGTGGCTGAAATGCCCTGTCAAGGAAGCAGGATGGTCTTTCACACTCAAGGTACACACCAGGCTGGACCAGACTCTTCTTGAACTTCATGTTCTTTTACATCCTGCATCTTACTTTCTTTGTGCTTGTAGGGTTGTTTTATTCTGCGATTGCTTCTAAGCCAGCCCATAATAAATTGGAGGAAAAGGCTGATTCCAAGCAGACTTTTCCAAAAGTAATAAGTCATTTATTGTTCACCAAGCATAAGTTTTACCACTGGAGAACTGATCAGGTGGAAGTAGCCTGTTGTGACAATGCTTGTGCTGTCTTCCACCTGCATAGGTACGCTGGAGAAATAAGGCAAATAATATAGCAGCCTCCATTCCCTCCGATATATGAAGGCCTTCATCACTTGATTAATTAATTAACTTTTTAATCAAGACCTTAGTTAATAGATGATGACGTGTGTTGAAGAGTGGACACTTTAATCAGAAATAGTCCACATGAGGAACTGCCTGGCGCAAAGGAGGTAAATTTCTGGCTCCTGTGATAATTACCTCCCACGACTCACAGATGCACTTAAGAATCCTAACTTCCTCCATTACCTCAGCTGTGAGAATGCAGATGCCACTTGAGTGAGAAAGAAAGCAGTTAAATATACAGCTGCAGCATGAAATAATTGCTTCTCTAGTTCTCTTCTCCATACTCCCAGAGGATATTCCAAGAAAGTAGACCAAACCCGTTTTTAGCTCAGTCTTGAATTATTAAACATACTATATACCAGGCTATTAACCAAGGGAAAATGTGGTTAAAAAAAAGACTTGCATGTATAGAAGAACAGGATATTCATTAGAAAAAAACAAAGTAATTTTGTCTTGATTTTTTTTTTTGTTTGTGTATAAAGCAGCTAAATCATCATTTTAAAACTAAAAGCTTTTTCATCCTATGAGGATCCAGTTCTCATTATGGGTAGAATCATTATGCAGATGGAAAATGCTGTGAATTAATTCTGTTTGTTTGTTTGTTTTTGTTAAGGTCTCTTTATCCCAAGTGGATCTTCCAAAATGTAATGGTAATTCATGCACTATGAGGCATTTCGAACAACTCTAAGAACTCTCCCAGCAGAGGTACATCTGCGTTGCAAATCCAAGGCATGACTGCTGTTCACAGAAGTATCCATCTCATAGGTAAAGCAGTAAAGCTACAACAGAGCAAGACGAGATGCATTCAGTGAGTACCCAGGAGCTGAGATGTGTGCTTCCATAACTCTGCTGCTAGTGGTCTGCAAAACACATTCAGTAAATCTACATCTAGGTAAACTGCAAAAACATCTCTACACACACTGTCACTAGTGGTGTTAGCGAGTTACTGCTCGTAGATCATGTTGGACTGAGAGGAGGGAAAACAGGCTGAAACATAAGCCCATGAGTGTGCTCCATGGCACAGCCAGCACAGGTGTACCACAGCATAGTGCCACAGTAACTTACAGTCTTGCATCTGCTCTGCCCTTCCTCTTGCCTACCCTGCCTGCTCCATGGTTCTTTTGGGAGCCCCAGGAGCAACTCTTCAAGGAGAATGGCAGGAAGTGGTAGGGCACTGGAGAGAGAGGTACCTCCACTTGAAGGTAAAGACTGAAACATCACTTTAAAAGCAATTCAAACACCTGCAGTGGACATCTTTCTAAATGGTTACCGTTCAGCTAACAGCAGCAAAAAGAGCAATGAAGCAGCAAAGTAGGACCTTAAAAAGTGCAGCTATTTCCCACCACTGCTTGCTGTGCTGATCTGCAACTGGGTGAAGGTTGCTGGCAGCTGAAAATCCAGCCTGACCACCTGGACAATTAATTCATAGTAACTTCCACACCACTTGCAAAAATGCCACATCATGTCAGTGCTGTTGGAGCTATGCATATGAGAGGACAAATAAATTATACAAGGCTTTTTGAATGCATCTGTGCAATCAGTGAGGAGAAGTTACATAAGGCTCCTCTTCCTGGTGAAGGGGAAAGTGCCTTTCTACAGCGTAGTTCATCCAGGGACAGGTTCCACAAAGGAGAGTACTGACAGACTCTCTTTTAAAAGACACAGAAAATAAGGTGACAGTTTTCTCTAAAATTCTCAAAAATTTCTTAGAAGGGCCACATCCTGGACCCTATGGAAAGCTTGAGCAAAACAGCTTTTAGGCCAAGGATCTCAACAGGCACAGGCAAACCTTTGAAAGCCTTGCAGCTGCAGGTCTCCTGCAGGTTGTGCAGTCCCTAGACCCTTTTGCAAAGAAGAAAGCCTAAAAAATAGACGCATATACTTACAGAGACCCAATCCCATATTTACATAATTTCCACTCCAGCAGGCAATGTCCAACCCTTTCTGGGATGTAGGAGTGGTAAGACACAGCTACTATATCAAGAAATCTTCAGGACAACCATTTTGGTAGAGCTGCCCATAGAGTTTCCTGCATTCACAGATGAAACAAAACTTGTCTCATGGCTTGCAGACACATGAGGGTAACCTCACAAGAGCACCTACAGTGCAAGGAGCGTTTCAGTGACTAGTTCAGTGCACAGAGTACAGAGTGGTTACTGATACCTCGTGGCTTGTAGCAGAGACAGACTTTTTTTTCCCCAATTGCTTTAAGAAGCCATGAACAGAAGGACAGAGAACTGGGAGATGTCTCTTGAGACTTCTGCTTAGTACTTGCAGAAGAAGGGGAGGATGCCTCTCTCAGAGATGCCAGTGGGAACAGTTTTATCTCCAAGTGAAGAAGAGTAGCTAAAGAAATTCCTGTGCACACACTAAACTGCAATAACTACCTGCTGTTTATTAGGAGAAAATGCACTGTAAAGCAGGCTACCCCAGTGGAAGGCATTTTCCCCCTCACTTCTGCAGTGGATTAAGAGTACCAACACAGAAAATTACCATAACTCAGCTGCTTTTGATGGCTTGACTTAGGAAATAACTTTGTGTTTCCCAAAGCTAATCTGCAGTACAAAAGTACCCTCTTCTTCTCTGTGTGTGAGTGCATGTATGTTTGTACACTTACTGTGATACCTGTGTGAAAAAAGAAATCATGACCCCCAAAGTGTTCTGGGTATTAATTAGAACTTTCCTACACAAAACTTCTGTGATTGCCACCGCTTTTTCTGATTAAGAACCTTTTTTCTGACCCCATTCTATAGCTGAATGCCTGGTTTAACCTGCTGTAACTCTTCTACTATTTTCTGAATCAAGCTGGCAAGAAACCAGATGTCAATGTTTATTTCCAGTGCTATTTAAAAATAAGAGATTCAGTAGAGACGTCTCTGCTGTATGTGTCTTGTTGCAGCCACTCATCAGAAGCCAGTGGAGCAGCAGATGTGGATTGTAAAGAAGTCTGTTCATATTTCATAACTGGGAAGATGCAGCTTTCTTCCTATGTGTTTGTAGCTTAGAAAGAAAGAGCCAACAACAGCAATAACAGTAATAAAAATAACCTAGTATGGACCAGAGACCTATTAAATAGTAAAAAAGTGTTAAGTCATCTCTGTACCTCTGTCTCACACTTCTCTTTCTTTTCTTGAGTTCCTTGGGGTTTTTTATATTTGTCTTACTAACTTGACAATCATTATCAAAATACAATATCAGAATACAGTAAGAAGCTACATTCACAGGGAGCAATAAGAATCCAGCCACTACAAGGCCTATGTTGTTTTACACATTTCTAATTCTCTGGAGGGAACAGAGAAACGTTTCTGTGTTGCTCCTCTTCCTCCTCAGTTTTACTTTGCAGTCATTGACCCAGGGGATTCTAATCTGCAGAGCTCTCTGCCCACTGCAGTGCTGACAGACTTACAATCAGCAGAGTGCTCTCACCAGAGTTATTGCTGGCGCAGCAAGGGGCTTCTGCTGCTCGCCCTTGAAGAGGCAGCACCCCCCAGGGTAGGCACAAGGCTGAGTACCCAAGGCACAGCTCAGTATGAAAAAACACAGCTGTCGATGATGAAACACCGTCCCGAAGAGGGCATCTGGAATAACAAGCAACTGTTATAAGCTCTAAGCTTCTGAAAGGGTCAGAGATGAACCAGATCTTTGGATAGTAATTGTAAGCTGTAGCTGGCGCCCCACCACTCCAGAGCAGACATGCTGAGGCTGACACAGCTGCTAGCAGCTAAGCAGGAGCTCTCTTGTCATAAAATTGCAAGGCAGTGTGGCTGAAGCTTGTTGAGAAAGAGATCAGACAAGCATATGAGTAGACAGGTAGATGAGATGAAAAAATACTGTCTTGGATGACTGTCTTCAGAGATAGTAGGATAAGAAAATTCTTTTAATGTACCAGGTTGATGAGACAAATGGGAAACCATATCCTTGTTTACAGATATCAAAGCTATTTTATTTTTCCAGTCAATTTAGTAATTCTATCTGTCTCTGTGTTGCTTTTTCAACAGTAATATGTTTCTCAAAGCTGCTAACACTGTAAACTGGCTGACAAATTTGCATGTGCCAAGACATCCTCATTAAAACAAGGGAAAGAGATTTGTTAGTGAAATTAGTAGCACTGAAGAACTTGGACATATAGCAGGTCTGGCATTTTCTTATGCCTAATCTTCTAGGAAAGTGACAAGACCTTAGTGAAGGGAGAGGGGGAGGGGGAGGGGAAAGGAAAGGGAAAGGAAAACAAGGTAAAGGAGAAAAAAGAGTCTTCCAAGCATGGAATTTATACCTGTGCAGTTAGTAATAAAATTAGTATTGCCAAAATTTAAAGTAAGTTTGAACTTTCAAAGGAAATTAAATTTTTTAGTCACCAGTGCTATATTTAGAAATATAACAAACCAGACATGGTACATCTCTCTGCAAGGCTGAAGTAAAGATTAAGGTGGTTCTATATAAGTTCCAAAATAAAATTAATATTTTTAAAAAAGACGATGATGTTGAACATGGAAACAGAGAATGAAAATAAAAATAAGGAAAGGAAAACTATAGCCCAAGTATTAAGATTAGAGTTAATTACAGAGTATTTAATAAAGATCATTTTTAAGGTATCTACTATTGGTTTACAAAGCATGCTTTTTGAGGTCTATACTATGTGAATAGAAAATAGTATAAATAGTACTTGTATTGAAAAAATAAGGAAAATGCAGATTCAGCCACTAGGCTGAAGTTCTATAACAATTAAGGTCACATTTGCACAACAGCAGATCATCTGGCAGAGGAAAGCTGAGCTGGACCAGGGGGAATGCATGATTCCCATTTCTGTGGAATTAGCCGGCATATGTGACACTGTGTTGTATCAACTACACTGTAGAGGACAACTCCAGTGGAGAGACTGATTCAGTGCTCTCCTTTACTTTGAACTGTATGCCTTTCAGCACAGTTTAGCAGTGCAGTGGTTGCTGGAATTTCTGATTTGCTCTGTAGTACAAGGAAGTTTTGCTTTGTCCCTCTATCGCTACCCACAATACATCATTGGAAGCCCTGGATGATGGCAATTTATGTACACCTGATTACTTATTAAATCTGATCTCAGTGAGGTCAAGGCTAATCTGTTCTAACATCCAGACCTTCTGCTTTTGTTTAATATAGCCCACTGAGATTAAAATAGGATTAGAGCTCATCTGATCTAGAGAATAACCTCTCCAGATGAACTCTTCTACTGTTCTTGTGAAAAAATCACAACAGTGTCTTGCAATGGCCATGGTTTCTGTATATCAATAGACATAAGACATTTGGTTGTTTTTTTGTTTGTCCCTGTGATAGTTTTGAAACCAGATTTATTATTTCCTGTACTCAGACCTAAGTGACTATACACATGGAATACATGATTACAGACATCAGAACAGGCCATTTTCTTATTCATCTCAATGCATTTGCAGTTCACTACAGCAATAAAACTAAAAAAAAATTAAATGTATTAATGGAAACTGTCAAGAGGTAAGTTTAATAAAGTTTTAATTTTCACTTGTTTTATAACCAAGCTTTCATTTAAAATATTTTTTCTTCTTTAAACACATGCAAGTGCTAATTGTGCAGAACTAAGATGTTTTTACTTCATCTTGGTTCAAAATCTAAATTATATATAATCACAGAAAAAAGTAGGTCTATGCTATCCCGAAAATATGCTTCAAACTTCATTTGTAATCAAGCCAAGTGTAAGGACTGCCAAAAAAAATTAAACTAATAATACTTTCCTGTGGGGTTTTCCCTCTGAGTATGTTCAGTAAAGCCGTTCTTCTACAGTATTTTCATTCTTGACAGAGTAAATTTTATATTAAAGAATAAGATTTTGATGTGAGGCTAAAAGTACAGTAAAGCAAAAGAAAAAAGAGCAAAATTATTTGGTCAATGTGTTCTCATTATTCAGATTCTAATCCAATTATTAGAATTGTATAAAATATCCCAGGTAGCATGCAGTGAAAAGATCAGCAGGGAGACAATTCTGAAAATGTTATTTTTGCACAGACAGGCTGCTTGGCTGCTGTCCTAGATTCAGCCTGCTCTAGGTGGAGGTCATGCTGTGGCTAAAGTAATTAGCAAGGTCAATCTGACCAGCTCAGTATAAACCTGGAATAACTCTACTGAAGTGTAGAACAAGAACAACTGAGAAGAAAACACAGTATTTTTGTCCTGGTTGCAGTACTACCCATACCAGCAATGATACTAGTAGATTTCAGGACTTTTAGTCTTTGGGATGATCCTTGGCCATTTTACTCCACTGATGCAGGGTGTTATCTCTTGGGTGATGTTACTTGTAATAGCAGTCTGAGAATCATGCAGCTACCAAGGTTTGATCCTTACCTTCTCTAGCAGTCAAGGTTTGGTCCTGCTTGAGTATCCGAGTGAAGGAAAACCCTCCTAAAAGATAGAAGTGCTAAAGAACAGTTTGAATTTTAAAAAAATTCTCAGTGGGAGCAACAGAAGATATCTTTAATGATATGTGTAATTACATTTTCTTAACTGTATGGGACGAGCCCCCATATGCTTTTTACTTCAAGAGACACAGGAGCAATTGAAAGCATCATGTATCTCAGTAAATGAGAATGTATGACATTATCAGTATCATTCTGGAAAGGTTCAGACTTTTAATCTGATCAGCAAGTCCATAGTTTATAATGTAAGAGTATGCAGCTGTGTGAAAACATGAAGATAAAAAAAAGCAGCATTATTGCAGATCTGGAAAACAGATCTCAAACTGCTACACGATTGTTTATCAAAGTCTTTCTTGCCAGACACTCTACAATTCTTCTTCCTGTTGTCTGTGTTTCTCATGTAGGAATGTTTGATTTCTTAATCAGGAAGCCAGAAGAGAACATGAGCATTGGACCTGCATGTGTATGTAGGGGAAATAATATTTTTAAGAGCCAAAGCAGTAATCACCTTTATAATCAGGAACTGAAGATGCATTCTGTGTTGTACATTGCCTCTGAAATTAGTTCTTAAGCAATCTTTCTTGGTTGCTTCCTGCACGCTAGGAAAAACAATGCAGTTTTGTTTGCTAAGCAGAAAACATGAGCTTCCCACTCTTCTAACTCAGTAAATATGTTGGGTTGTTTTTTTTTTCATACTCACAGAAGGAAAATTTTATTTTGTAAAAGCAAGAATTGCCATGTAGATCATGTTGCACAATTACAACTAAAGTGAAAGTCTCATCTGCAACTCTGTTTTCAATAAAAAAGTCAAAATTTGTCCTGTGTGTCAGAGGTTCAGGCCAAGCCAGCATGAAAAATGCTTACATTGCATATCAGGAAAAATTTGGTCCCTTAACAAAACTTGGGTATTGTTGATTGGAAATCACATTATTATTCTAACACTTTAGAATAAACTAGTTTGGAAAACAGGTCACTGACCACTACCTTATTGTTTACCAAAATTTTTCTAGCCAAACGCTATGCAGCTGCTGATGTCTGACAGTGGGATGTTGTATAATGGTCATCAGTTTAAGTAATTGCCAGGAAAGGAGACTTCGTAAGAGACAGACCCTGCTGAAAGCTGTTCAAAAATCCAACTCAAATGGCATTTGATGTCAGAGTCTGAAGGTAGTCAGCACTGTCAAATGCAAGAAAAGACCACTAAATCACAGTTTGCCACTACAGAGGTCTTTGGTAACATCAATTTGAAGATGGGGATCTGTTGTTAAACTGAGGCCTGGAACCTGACAATTAGAAGAATTATGATGAAATTGGCAAAACTGCACCCAAGAAAAGACAAACTATTTGAAATTATGGGGACTGCCACAAGTTTATAAATTTATGATGGAAATGAATGATTGAAAATTATAAGAGTGTCATACAGACTTACTGAAAGAACAGCTGATGCCTTTTTCTTCAGAAGAAAGAAGGAGAAGAGGCAAGCTATAGCACCTGGTAGAGTCCAAATTTGGCAACACCCACATCGACATAACTCAGGATATAAATTGTTATAGGAAAAGACTAAATTACCACTTCCTGAAAGTCCCAGCAACTGGATGAGATACTTAGAGACCAAATACAAAGAGTTAGAAAGCTTAATTGTATTTGACAGTGCCTATTATAAAATGTTGAAGTAGTAATATGCTTTGGAAAAACCAAGTATGCTACTGGAGCTGAAGCCTTAAGAAAATTTGGAAATCTCATGGAGGTGTGCTGTAGTGGTTGAACTACTGAGCGGCAAAGTGTGCATTCTCCCAGAGCTTTGGGACCTGTAACAATCTGTGGCTGCTAGTGTTTGCAAACATGCAGCCCTCCTCTGGGAATTCACAGCAGCCCGAGGAATGCTGAGAGCTAGTTCCCTCTCCCTGTGGTGGTCTCCAACATACTGTGCAGCATCCATGGGCCAGGACATCTGTGAGGAGCAACGGGGAAGCAGGGCTGGTCCCTGCCTCCTGCCTCCCCTCTGCAGTGCCTAAAGGCAGCTCTCACCTGCCCAGGGATCCTCAGGACTGCCCCAGATGCAGTGTCTGACAGGGCAGTCCCAATACTATCTGTGCAACTTAGTTAGCTCAGGCTAATCTTCTATGGGACATTTCCTCTGTACGTCTCCACTTCGTTCTTCACATATACAAGAATATATATGCTCATATATATGTTCATAGAGCATGAGGTATGGCATGAAAGCAGAAGTACCCTGGTCATCACCTCTCTCCCTGTAGTCCCTTTCTCACATTTCTCCCCTCCAAAACTCACGGCACACGTGCTCTGCTTATTTGTGGGAAATCCAAGTTTCCAGAGAGCAGAGAGATACTGTTTGGCTCTAAGGCACGTCAATTTAAGAGAACGCATTAATTTCTCTTCCAAGTAAAGTTTCAGCAAAAAAAACTTTACAGAATCTGTGTTCAGTATGCCTACATAAGAAGAATGTATCATGTCTGCATATTTAATTTTGGTTTTTAAAATGTATTAGTCAGCAGTTCAACAAAATGACTGACAGAATGTGACTGATGTGAAAACAAATCCAGTAAATAATTACACTTCCAGTTTCTGTTGCCAGCAAAGTCCTTTGTTTTGAAGCAGCTAAATTTTTCCCTCTCACTCCCCCAAAATAAAACATCAAGCTGGGATAAAACTGAGTAACAACTAGATTGGCAGGAGTTAAGCACCACACAAACCCCTGTCAATTCAGGTAAATGCCACAACTGATTCATCCATTTTGAAATCTTGGACTAGCTAGGCCACAGATTAAATAAAATAAAACATAGTTACTGGGCCCTTTAGAAGGGACAGAAATTACTCACAGATGGAACGATTTTGCAGAAGTAGATTTGGTTCTTAGAGTTTGCAGGCAAGCCCATACAGGCCACAGAATGGAGCTAGTTCCATTCTGAAGGCACTTAAACCACAAATCCTTTATTTACTATATAAAATCTTACACTGACCCCTGTGACTTTCAACCCTGCGTGTGTCCATTCCAAGCTTACCTCCCACACCCAGAATTCCTCCCCAAGATGTCCCTCCAGCAAGGGGCAGCCCCTGCCACAATATGTTTTTGCCTGTCCCAAACCTTTCCACGTTAGTGCATCTGTGCTTTGATACAATGAAGCAAACAGCCCGTATGCAAAGGATAAGATTTGAAATAGTAAATTTCCATGGAAACCATGAAGCATTAATGCTCCTGCTAGCAAAGGCCACACAGATCTCTGATACACGTGTAGGGCATCTACGAGTAATGACAGACCCAGCCCTTTGTTCCTGAACACCACTGTTGGTGCTGCTTGACCCTGCAAGTGCTCACTGCACCTGAGGAATGAGAATGTCCCCTTAAAGGACCAAAATGAGAAATTGTCCCCAAAAAGGGGATTACCAATTGGATTACCAATTTGGCCTTCTTTTGCCAGGAGGAATTTCCGGTCTTTCACTTGAGCTTAAACACACAAAATTTCAGCACACAGCCACCCTTTTCCTCAAATCATGCAAAATTGCCTTAGCATGTTAACATGTTCACATTGTCATTTAACAAATCCACTGTTCTTACAAGAATGTCTGACGATTAACTAATTGCTGAAAAAGAAATCATACTATCATAGACTGGCCTGCTGTGTTCAATAGAAGTGTGGAAATCAGCCACACTGCTGTGCAATAGTTGTGTATCACCACACCACTTTACAGGCCTGTTCTTCCTAAAGAAATGACAAAAGCGTGAGTTACAAAAACTTCATCTCAAGACATCCTGCAGTAGATCTGAACATATTCTTTCAGGTTCTTCTCTTGCTCTGTGCCAGCAAGAGGACTCAAAAAATCTTCAAGTCAGCAAGGATTGTCAATCATTTGTTCTAGATTTTTAGGGAGAGATGACAAATTTAATGGACTTTCATTATCTGGGCTCTGCTGGAGTATTTCCCAGGTGCATGGAGAGAGGCACCACTTCCCTATCTTGCCTCCCTGTTGCCCTACAGGTGCAGTATGCAGAAGCAGACTTCTTTCTCCTTTCACAAGTGAAGAGAATGCCCTTAGCACAAAGTATTTGTGTCT
The DNA here is from genome assembly GCA_013396875.1 of Vireo altiloquus. Classification (NCBI taxonomy): domain Eukaryota; kingdom Metazoa; phylum Chordata; class Aves; order Passeriformes; family Vireonidae; genus Vireo; species Vireo altiloquus. The sequence continues at coordinate 263,555 of VZRF01004027.1, read as the reverse complement.
CAAACTGCCTATATAGCCCATACTGAGAAAAGCTGCTGAATCAAACCCTAAGCCAGAGCCTGTGCACAAAAAGTTGCCAATTGGTTTTGTGAGGAGTATCATGTTTCTCTTACTTTGTTGAAAATCTTCCTTCTGTAACATCAGCTGCAATATCATCTCTGACAAAAAGTCTTTAAAGTCACTCTCCTTTTATCCACTCTGGAGTAGTTCGCCTTAGTTCAGCAAAAGCATTGATTAGACCCACTTTCATTTTTTCAGAACATTTACAAGTTTAGCTAAACTGATAGATTTAATGTTGTTTTTGTCCAACCTTGAGCTTATAACTGTTCACTTACCTGCTGAAACGCTGCATAGTCAATGGCATACCTGTTTCTTACAAGTCAGACTTCCACTTGTAGAAATTATCACAGATGTATGCAGTAAAGGCTTCATAAGCCACAGAATGCTTTTAGTCACCTTTCTCCACCTAGTGCTGAAAAATACAAATCTGGAGTACCAATATTAAAAGGGAATCAACATGCATTTTCTACTACACTTACAATGCTTGCTTTAATTCTAGCTGTGTGTGTTAGTGTTGACCTGGGGCATGGCACACACCATTTACTATGAAGTGACAAGAGATCATGAAAAGGCTACTCTTTCCCATTGATTAGAAAAATCAGTAAAGATCTTTACTCATTCTTGACATTAAAATGGAGCTAAATAAAATAAATTTTGCACTTATATGTACATTTCATGTCTTTTAAACACAGAAGGAGATAAACTAAGATGCCACAAGCCAGTGAATGTCAATGAGACAGTCCAAAACTGCCTGAAAGCAGTAGTAAAGCAAATCTGGACCAGCACCTTCTCAGATCTTTTGGCAACAAATACTTATTACTGGAGACTACATTCAAGGTAGCCCAGGTCATCTGGTATTTGGAGGGAGACTTTTAGGTTCTGCAGGAACTGATGCTGGTGGTCCAGCTGCAGAGAGTTGCAAAAGTCAACATCTCTTAAATCTGACATAGAGCAGAGGTTCTTAGCACTAAAGATCACATATCTGGGAGAAAAAAAACCAACAAACCCAGATCAAGTAATTGCATCTGTCTTCTTAAATTGTTCTTAATATAATGAACATATTACAGTGACCTTTAGAATGTCTAATGGGTGATGCATTTAAGCTTTTTGAATATTTAAGCCACCTTCAAATTATGTTTCACTTGTTTATTTCTACCTTAGCCTGTGCACTGAACTGCATCATAATCAAGATGGATTAAAAAACAACCCAACCACTACATATGGATAGTTCCAGATCTTGTTTTTGTATTTCGTCTTAAATCTCAACTATAAAAATAATTGTCTGCTGTTTCTCTTGAACTACTATGTTTTTCTGGTTTGTTATTCTGATTCTTAAAAATCAAAAAGATCACTGCTCTTTATTTGTGATCAGAATCATTCTATAGAATACAGGTTTTTAATGTTCAGAAATTTGAATAGATTTTGGGATGTATTTCTGTAAAAAGCTCTTAATGAATGCAGGAAGATTACACACACATGAATTATTTAACTCATGACAGAGAGTCTTCCAGTTAAAAAAAAGGTCTTGTCTTCTGAAAGCTTCTTAAATCATCAGTTTATTTTGGTTCCAACTTCTATTTTATATTCTGGTTCCAGATCCCATTGTCAGTTTGAGAGGTCTGTTTTTTTTCTTTTCATAGGACTAGTTCTTTAGTGCTGCTTTAAATTACTCTTTCACCTTACTCTAAATTTCAATATAGCACAGCTCAGTGCTTTGACCACTACCAAATACAAAGTCCAGTACGTCAGCTGTTCTTTGAAAGATTTTGTTCCTATTGCAATCACTGCAAATTTTGGAATTCTGCTGATCGATGGAGTCTCTTGTCTACTGACCTGGGCATGTTTTAGTCCATGATATAAGCACTTTCAGTGCACATGTGCAGGACTCTTTAACTGAGCAATGCTAATTGTTACTACGCATGTAAGGACCTAGCAATTTAAGAGGGAAATGACTCATGAATTTATTTTCTTTTTATTGGCAATGCCAAAAGATTTTCTCATCTCTTTCATTTCGTCTCCTCTGTACCAGCTCTGTGCATAATTAAGCATAGCTCATAAATTCTCACTGTTTCAAACCTCACTATTTGAGGACAATTTTTATTTCATATTTATTTCCCTGAAATAAATCCAAAAGAGCGTAAGAATTTACCTGAAAACTAGATTACTGCAGAGATGAAGACAAACAACTTATAATTCACTGAGTGCAAGGATTATGAGAACGTAAGGATAGAAAAATGGTGGAAAAAGGTAATTGCTGTGTGATGGTATAGCAACAAAGGCAATTTAATTTCTGAGAGGAGTACAGTCAGTGGGAGACATTCCCTTACAACTCTGTCTGGTCAATGACCTAGTCACAGATAAATTGTGTAAGAAATCAAGAGCTGCAGCTCAAGTTTGACCTCTACCCTCGTGGCACTCCTCAGTATTATAAGCCACTGGGAGCAGAGGGTTTCAAGCTGAGGCTTCAAGCAATGTGACATGGAACTGCTGGGCAACTGGCAAGGATGCTGGAGTTCATCCACCAAACCAACAACTCTTCCTAACTCTGCTGACTTGCCACCTTGCAGGTGTTCTTATAAATGGGGCTGGTAGGCCACAGATTACAGTGAAATAAATATTCTTGTTGACTTCAGGGCAGATCACTTGGGTTACACTAGATACAAGGAGCTTCAGAGGAGCAATTTATCCCACCTGAAAGAGAATGTAATGTGAAAGCTAGAGACATGTTGCTCCATACTGATGGGTTTTGTCCATTTACCCTGTAAGTAAAAATATTCATCTGTGTATAATATACCCAGATTTTTTAGTGAATTTCAGAAAGATATTTCAGAGAGTATTTTCTTCTGTCATAGCACTAAATGTTAGGCTGTTGTGGCTCTGCTCTGAGATGGTCCTCTCAAGCCTAGATAAAGAGAACAAAGATTTTTACTTTCATTGAATTAGACTGCCCTTTAAAGAGACTGGCATGTTATAATGACAACATTTACAATTGCCTTATGTCTTATTAGAACTTTAAACATTACATAAGAAAAGCATGTTTTTAGTGCTCTGCAAACATGGCCAATAAAACTTTAAACACAAAAGTTATACTCAGTTTATATTTTCCTATCACATTATTCACTAGCAGAAACTGGAATTTAAAAAAAACAGTTAGCTTTAGCATCCTTAATAAAGTTGTTCATGGTACTCATTGTAACTGTGCAGTACACAGGTACAGTCCCCAGATTTCTCATTTATTTCTAAAAGCAAACAAATAAAATAGATAAAATTTGAAAAAAACCTCAGAAACTCTCAAAGCCTTTTAAATAAATTATTTATTACAAAATGTAATTTTTCATTACAACTGATCATGATATACAATAAAAGTACCAAGGCTGTTTTGAAAGCTATGTGTTAACAAGTAATATTTAACCCACTGCAAGATAAACAGAAATGTCAGATGGTCTTTGAGGCTTAATAGTAAGCAAATACTTACAGTGGAAGGTGAAGCACATACTTTGCATCTTTTACAGCTAAATCCCATAGTTGGGCTACTTGACGGTATGACAGCAAACTACAATAGTGACACAGTATATGTTCAAGTTTTGTTTCCCAATATATGGAGTGCCAATAACTAACATTCCTATCTTAAGGCACTCATAGGATTTACTCATCACTGAGAATCTTAGTTTCTGAATATTAAGTTCAGATGTCCTCTTTAATGTGGGCTACTGGAAACTTGTTACTGTAGCTAATTTAAAGAAGTCTGATTAATTTTGCTCAATATATTCCTCAAGAATGCATTACTCATGTGATAAAGACAGTTTCTGCTCCATAAACACTATGGTTTATATGCTATGTGTTTACTTATTATTACTAACAATTAAATTATTCAACATACTTTAATTATAAAGACCATATCCACGTCGTTCCAGTTTTGTCTGGGATAGAGTTATCTATAAGGGGTAAGGGCTATCTTTCAAATTTGTGTTGGAAACAGTGTTGATGACACATGGATGCTTTCATTACTGCTGAACAGGTCTTAGTATCAGGACCTTTTCTGCTCCTCACAGCACCCTACCAGTGAGTGGGCTGGGGATGCACAAAGAGCTGGGAGAGGAAGGACACAGCTGGGACAGCTGACCTCAGCTGACCAAAGGGATACCCCAGACCATATGGCATCATGCTCAGCATTTAGGGTCAGGGGAAGGAGACAGAAGGGTTCCTCACCCACAGCTACAATCCCATCAGGAGCAAACCTGCTCCAACACAGCCTTACTCATGGCTGTAGTCCCTCATGGGGCATGCCTGCTCTGCCGTGTGCTTCTTCCTCTCTACAGACACTGAGTTGCTCCACAGGACTTCATGCATGCTTCAAGGTGTTCTTGCTGCAGCATGGATTCATCCCCGGGCCTCAGTCCTCTCATCGGTGTATCTGCAGTGGTACAGGCATATCCATGGCCACAGACGCTTTGGGGTGCCGTGCTCCTTCCTCTGTGTACTTATCCACAGGTCACAGTGCCTTTCAGTTGATTTCACAGTGGAGTTCCAGCCTGCCCAGTACTGCAGCACAGAATGAGCAGAGATGCCCTGGCCATCTGCCAGCCCACGCGCATCACCACGGCTGTTATCAGAGTGTTCCAAGGCCAGCAGAATGACGTGATCAGCAGCACAGCCCTATGGCAAGCAGTGAAAGCGAAAAGCAGTCACTAACGAGCACTAGACTCTAATATACAGCCAGGCAAGTGAGCCCCATGGCAAGCACAGGAGCCTGTTGATTAACAGCTAAGCAGCATAACTGCTATAAATTCAGTCTAGCACATCCCAATCAAACATTATCTTGCACCCTTTGACAGTCACGTTGGGTGACAAAAATACTGTTGTGGTTTAACCACAGCCATCAACTAGGCCCCACACAGCCACTGGCTGACTATCACTCATCTGGATAGCGGGGAGAATCAGAACAAGAGTGAGAAAACTTGTGGGTTTGCAACAATGACGATTTAAAAAGTAAAGCAGAAGCTACACATGCAAGCAAAGCAAAACAAGGAATTCAATCATCGCTTACCATGGATGCTCAACAATCCCCAAGAAAGCAGGCCTCCATCATGTGTGATGGTGGCTCAGGAAAACTGACACAATCACTAAGAACATTTCTTATTACTTCTTCCTATCTCTGTGTGGTGAATGACACCATATGATCTGGTATATCTCTGGGTCAATTGGGTTCAGCTGCCTGCCTGTTTTCCCTTCCAGCTCCTTGTGCACCCTCAGCCTTCTTGCTGGTGGGGTGGTGTAAAGAACAACAAAGGCCTTGACACTGTGTAATAAAACCAGTAATAACACATCCCTGATTTACCAACACGGTTTCCATCACAAATCCAAAATATAACCCCTTAGTTGCTGTCACAAAGAAAATTAACTGTATATCAGATGAAACCAGAATTTAACTCTATGTTGTCATCTTTTCCGTCCCATTTAATTTGTTGCAAATTGCAAAGTGTGAAATAATTTTGATATTTCAAATGTCACCTGTTCCCAACTGCAATTAGCATTTAAAAGCTTAACATCCATTTTCATTCAAATATGCCGCCTCTGTAGTCATGGTAACCTCCTCATCAGCTTTATCTTCCAGCTTTAGAAGGTACTGCTGGGGTACTTAGACATGTTGTTATTTAGGGTTTTTCATTTGACTCCCTACTCCTTCCCTCTCCAGCACAAAAAACACCTTGCTTTTACCGAGTTGAGGTTTACAACGGTAAGAAAATGGACAAAATGAAAATACTGTTTAAAAAAAAAAAAAAAAAGTTTTACTTCTTGTAGCTTCCTGGAAATAGGAATTGGTAAAGAAGAGTGGCTTATGAGTTCAGATGACTCCTCACACATGATGTAGTAAACTACAGATAGGGTATTAAAAACTACATATTCTACCTAAATATAAATAAATATAAATAAAAATGAAAACCTAGTCACATACACAAGGGTGTAGGAGTAGAATCCAAATACTTAGTAGAGGTGCCTTCTCTCCTCTCTTTAAAGGAGAAACATTGAACCAGCTGTGAGGCAAATATTGTTTCATTCAAATAATTTAATTTCTCTGTATTTAACCAGGCTATACTCTGGTGTTTAATATTGTGCAAAAAAATATGGTATTTCTTTTACTGTTATTATCCTTCTTATTTAACTGTGCCTATTTATTTCTCTCCTGATTATTAGGCAGCATTTATATGAGAATGGGTCAGCTGATTCAAAATGCTTAAGTCATCGGTAGAAATACCCATCTGTGAGCCACATAATTTTTGTTCCATATATTATTGTCCCTGGCTTGCAACGCATATTTATTGTTGGGAGAAAAATCATTGCAAGTACAGAGAAACAGATAGGTATTAGAATTCAGATACATGGACTTTCGAGTAGTAGATAATTTAATTATAGGGAATATAATAGCATAATTATAGGGGATTTTCTACATATTCTCCCTGTGGTCATTTGTAAAAGCCACCTGTTCCACTTTTAATTTAGAAATTGATAGAAACTGGGGTACTATGCACATATCTCAGCCTGCCTCTGGGCCATCTGTGAAGCTGTGAAACCATTTTAGGTATTTTTTCAAGTGGCCACTTCTCACATACTGCAAGCCAACAATTCAGTAGTCACAAGAAATTGTATAAGCATGCCTACCCTTAATCCCTGTCACCACTGTATAGGAGGCACATGTTGTATGCTTGAGATGTAGCTACTTCATTTAGGTCTTGCATACGTGAATATAGAAGTAAATCCACATTTTAACTAATTCTTATCTATGTGGGGTCCCTAGAAACACGGTTAAAAGCAGCCTCCACATGTCTCCTTGCATCATTCTGAGACTGAACAAATGCAAGTTGTGACAGTCAACAGGCCCTCTCTATCAAATGTCAGCCACTAATGACCACCTCCCAGCATATAACATTAAATAAATTTACACTACACATGGAGACTCTGGCCTTAAAGGGCACTTTGTGCTTGTGACTCAGTTATGGTTCTCACTAGAAACTCATGGAATTTTGAAAATACCTTTGTAACCTTTTACATCTCTTTCATGGCCACATAGTTTCTAAGATGCCTGCTGTACTTTTTTGTATCTGGTTTTACCATCTCCTAAGTCTTTAGAACTTATAGGTTTCCCATCAATGCCAAGGGCAACCCAAACAGTCCAGGTGCTACAAAACACCAGTGTGGAAATATAAACCGTCTGTGCACCCCAGGCTTGCCCCAACAGTCCTTATTTTTTCATGTGATGTCCTAATAATAATTACAATATCTGTGCATTATCACTTATTAAAAATTCTTACATTTTTGTATTCTTCATGAAGCACTGATTAACAGTTATTTTCTGTTTGCCAAGGGATGAAATCAGAGTTCAAAATGAAGAAGGTAGAAATTGTAAAAGATTATTTTTTGCCCCAAAGAGACTAAGAGTTCACTTCCTAAAGTAGGGTTTTTCAGAATGTGCATAGGATGTCACTGAAAGCAGGGAAGTGTTAGTGAGCTGTTTACCAAACTCTTCCCAGATCTCAACCTCTGTCCTACCCAACCCACCTGAATATCCTTGCTCTTGTCTGGGCTTCGCATTTTTCAAGGACTTCCACATGAAGTTCTTCTGTAGCTGCCCTGAACCAATCAGGGTCTTCCTGGGCAGTTGGCCTGCCTACACTGGATTACTTTGATTTATCCATGGATTACCATGTGGGTTTTTCTAACAATGGCAGAGGAGGAGGAGTGCAAACGGTATTTCAAAAGAGCATCACCTGTGTACTCCTAATAGATCTCCAGCACATGTCACAGGAAATTAGCTGTGGCAGAGCTGCATTGCAACTGTTTCAATGTATGTGAATTTGAAGCAATTACTTCACAAAGCACAGCTTATTGAGGAAATACTAATATTAAAAGCAGAAGATCAAAACAGAAGTGGACAGCTCTGGCTAAGGAATTCTCCTGTTTTCTTGTGTGTTCACTGCATCCTTATTGTTCTCTGCGGCAACTTTGAAATGCAGTTTGAAGAAATTTCTCTTCAGCAGAAATTAATCATGACGAATAACTTAATCGTGGATATGTCATCTTCCTTATAATCAAAACCAAAATGAAACGTCCTTTTCTTTCATTTCCCTATTTCCCTTCATTTGGCATAAAGAACATTTTGATCACAAGGCCTCACCTTTTTAAAATAACCCCGCTATACGAAGCTTATTATCTTTGTCAGAAGCGCTGGATTTCACCCGGCTTAAACCGCGCCAGCTCTCCCAGGACGAAGGGGAAGAAGAGGGAATAACGAATTGCTTGCCCCCGCCGCTCGGCCAGGGACCCGACTCCCGCGGGAGCGNGCCCTGCCGAGCGGGCCGGCGCGCAGCGCAGCGCAGCGCAGCACAGCTCCGGGTGAGCGCCGGGCGAGCGCGGGCGGGGGCTGGGCTGCGGCGGTGCGGGGACTCCCATCCGCAGGTTCCCGCCCCCATGGGCGGTACCGGCTGCCGAGGG
>VZRF01004027.1:175488-254936 GCA_013396875.1 Vireo altiloquus | reverse complement strand
AGAAGGCGGGGCGGCGGGGGGGCTGCGCTGCGCTCCGTCGGGGTCTGGGGTCCGCCGTGCCGGGAGCGGTCTGGCTGGGCTCTGCCGTGAGAGTGCCAGGGCAGGGGACAGCTCCAGCGCTTCTCCTGCGTCCGGTTCGCGTAATGGTCCAGGGAGCGCGGACACCGGCCCGTCGGCGCCGGCTGCGCACGGCAGCGCTGGGGCCGTTCCGGTGTCTTGCCCGCTAAGTGTTTTTGTGGCAGTCCGTCGAGTATTAACTCTGAGGTGAAAAATAAATACCTCTGCTCTGGTACTGTGTGTTGCGGATGAAGTATATCTCTATGACATCTTAGTATAGAAACTGTTTGAAAAAATCAGGAGAAACTGCGAATGACTTAGTAACTTCTAGGGAAATAACAGCATGTAATAGCTGTAATCCTGTATTTGAGGATACAAAATCAATTATTCTGCTGATTGATAGATTGTTCAGAATTCAGCTATTGCTACAAATGACTTGAATAAGAGATGCAGTAATAGTAAAGACTATCTTGGGGCAGTAATAGTAAAGACTTATGATCGGTTTTATTGAGAAAGTATGTTTTGTTTCATATAAAATACAAGCTACTGTGCAAGACATAAATGCAACTAACTTCTACGTTACAAATATCCTTCAAATTCCTTAACCAACGCACCTGTTATTATCTAGAGGTTTTTTCCTGTGTTAGAAGTGCTGTTAGTCAAGAATGCTCATCTTTGGCATACATCAGTAGTCATCCTTGCATAATTCCTTACCATTTTGTTTGTTTTGGGATCAACTCTTGTAAAAATTTAAACTATTTTCTTAAGTATCTGTAAGAGGAGCACTTTTAAAGGTACCACATAGGTATTCTTAGTAACATCCTACATATATTGCTGAATGCATGACATAAATCAAAACAAAACAACGAGTGACTGAAAATTTTGTCTTGGCTCATCCATGATAGTGTCCTAGGTCTGATCAGAAGCAAGCCAAGTTCCCTCGGTAAAACAGAGTCGATTTTACAGAGGAGCTAAAGAAACTCCCATTTCAATCCTGTTCCGGCAGCAAAGTGTTCTACTTACACATCAATGACTGTTGCTCTGTGCACGCATAACATTTCAATTAATGCTGCCTCAGCTGTCTAAAGGTCTTATGAGATGCTTGTTAGCACTTTGATTGCTTTTTCTGACACTATTACCCCCACATTTGGGATTTGGACGTTACATGTTCATAGTGGAAAGTAATTACAGAAGGTAATAATCTTTGGTGTATCCATTAAAATAATAGTTTCTTCATTTTTGTACAACATCTGGGGAGAGTTTTTACCTTCCAGTAGGATTTTTTTTTTGTCAGCAACTGAGGAGAGCAGTGGCTCAGAGGCATACGAGAGGCATAAAATGAGTATCGGTAAATCGTTATCCACAGGGTTACTGCTTAAACAAACATATAACTGCTGTGTCTGGTGGGATGTGACACGGCTTTATGTTACATATTCTGCTTCAAGTTTTAAATGTAACCCAGTCTTTAAAATGCTTTTATAAGTTTCTAATCACTTTCTGTTTCACTAATATCAATAATATGTTTGTCCTTTTAAGACTAATGAAGAAAATACGTCCTGCGAAGAGTAAAAGTACTTGACTCTGGGAAGACTCTTAAAGCACTTCTAACTTCAAAGCTGGAGAAAATTATGAAGGAACAGTCCATCTGACTCCCTCAGCATCTCACACAGAACACAAAATGGCTCTTCAGAGAAAAACTGTTGCTGGTGTCTTGGAGGAGTGGTGTTTGGAGGAACCGCTGTTTGGTTGCAGGTGGCACCAGAATGTCAGGAAAAAACTGAGACTGATACGAATTGTAGGGCTCCTTGTCAGCGTAGTGGCCATTAGTACTTTCTCGCTTTCAATGAGTGCCTTTTTCAAGATGGAACCACATAGCATAGCGCTGGTCAGCAGCCTAGATAGCCAAAAGCTGGTGCGTGGGCACCAAAGAACTCTCTTGGATTTCACAGAACAGAATGAAAACGGCACTCCAGATCCACCTGCTTCTATGAAACATGAAGCTGGGCATGACAATCAAACAGATGATCATGCAAAGGGAGAGTACCCCGAGGACCTTTTCTCTCTTGAGGAGAGAAGACAGGGAGCAGTGATCCTCCATATAATTGGAATGATTTACATGTTTATAGCCTTAGCCATAGTCTGTGATGAGTTCTTTGTTCCTTCCTTGACTGTCATCACTGAAAAACTGGCCATTTCTGATGATGTGGCAGGGGCAACCTTCATGGCTGCTGGTGGGTCAGCCCCAGAACTCTTCACTTCTTTGATAGGAGTGTTTATATCCCACAGCAACGTTGGCATCGGTACAATAGTGGGATCTGCCGTGTTCAATATCCTATTTGTTATTGGAATGTGTGCTTTATTTTCTAAAGAGATCTTGAACCTTACTTGGTGGCCACTCTTCCGAGATATGTCCTTTTACATCATTGACTTGATCTTACTAATCATCTTTTTTCTGGATAACTTCATAATGTGGTGGGAAAGTGTAACGCTCCTGACAGCATATTTTTTCTATGTGACTTTCATGAAGTTTAATGTTCAAGTAGAAGAATTGGTGAAGAAATTTTTAAACAGGAACAAGGTTGAGAAGGTAACAACAGATGCTGAAGGAAAGGTTGGTCAATTTTTAGCTGAATTACATGTAATAATGTCCTTGTAAGTGCTGAGTCGTTCTAAAGCATAAGAGTTCTAATACAGTACAGTAACCAATATAGAAAAGTTCAATGTTTTGCTCAAATGTATTTTTGTTTAATCAAACTGATGTTATTGAACGTAAAAAAACAAGTAGCCTTCTAGTAAATCAATAGCTTTTAACTCCAGAATGATCCTGATCACACAGAAAGCAAGAAAGAAAATGCCAGCAAAAAGACATAAACCTTTACTCAGCATTTTGACGCATTGATGAGGTCTGAACTATAGCTGCTATTTTTTCCCTAAGCTTTTGGATTAAGCAGTAACAATATCTGGGGAGGATCTTGTGACAAAAATTTGGCTTTTGAAATACTGTTAATGCATTTTCTTCCTCAGAGAAAGCGCAAATAATTCAGAACATTATACAAAGGTATCTTTTTATGTTTGTTGTCTATTGATGCTGATAATGCAACATTAACTTCCTGTTGTAATTAGTGGCAATTACATGGAAAAAAAACTCTTGAAAACAGTGACCACAATAGCAAAATTCATAGATGCTCTGTTTAAGAAGGATGGTTTCCCATACGCTATTTGCAACTATGCGAACTAATTTTTGTCCACAAGTAGATAATGAAATTTTTGCACAGAGGACTTGGTGGGTCTTCAGCAATTACAATAATCTTTTAAACAGCTTTCTTCTTAAAGCAAGCAATATTTAAGGGACGTATGAAGTTGAGCTGATAAATACTTATGCATGTAGCAGTATGTTAGCTGGAGTACCTGGTTTTATATGACATCGGGTGTAGTCATCTGATAAGGTTTTGTTATACAGTAATTATTCAAATTATCAGAGATCTAGCTGCTCTCTGTTTCGTTTGTTCAGCAGTGGTATATGAAGTGGTTCGGAAAAGACGTAATGCACCAATATAAGTGCATAGGCACATAAATAGGAGGAGAGAGACATACAAGAGCTGGATATTTTAAAAGTTATGACAGATACATTGTTTTAGGGCAAGCCACAAACCACCAAAATTAAAACCCAAAGAAGGCTCATTTTTTTTCTTTTATTCTCTAACTAGGTTTAACAGCTGTACACTTACTTGAAACTTTAGCTTTTCCTTTCTCTTCTTATCTTTTTCCAAAATCAGCCTGCTCATCTTCTTTCTCAAAATGCTTAATTGGGCTTTTATAAGTAAATGAAGAGAAAGGTCAACACCAACAAAATACTTGCCCTAATTAGCAAAGGGCCTCTCTAACTACATAAGTTGGTTTCCAGATAATATAAGATTTCACAGTGCATTGTAAGTTCTTTGACAGTTTGTGGTAAAAATATGTGACATTAGAAAGACTGTGGTATATGCAGCAACCTTCATCTGTCCAAAACTGGACAGAAAATATAACTCTGTAACTGGTCTGAAGTAATTATCAATATGAAAAGCAACTGCTTTGTGTTGTCCAGGCTACAAGGTGAGGGAGAGTAGCTGTATATCAAAGTGTTCAATTACTTTTGGCTGAACAGAAGAATAAATCATTTGCAAGCCATATTGAATATTATTTATTTTTGAAGTACTCTAGATGGACTTGATTTTAAAAGGATACCTTTAGGACCACTCATTTATTGTTTAACATTTTAATTACTTAGTGTTTTTAAATAATACAAGTACACACATTTCAGTTAAGGGTGAAAAATATCAGAAATTGGCTACTTTTCCTAAACCCACAAGCTTTGCATCATATATTTCATGAAAATATTTTTCCTGAATTAACTTGAATTTAATTAAAATTATAAAATAATGCATTCATAAATCATTGATGGGTGAAGAAAGATGAAAGATGCTCTGATTTTGTTGCAACTTAGCTAATACGTATTTTCTGCTTCCTGGGGAAAATAGCTTCTGAAGGTGTCAGGCCATGTTTTTCCTCTGTGACACATGCTGTAAAGACATATTTTTGAATATTCTACTGATACTTTGAAATTATAAGTCATTATGAATTATTTTATTCTTCAGATGAACAGCATTAAGGAGGATCAATGAACTGATTTTCTTATAGCAAGGATGTCACAGATTATATTTGTTGAATAAAGTCTCAGTGAAGTCCTCTGTTTATTTGCTATTATTAGATAATTGGTTTTATTTTTATTATTTTAAATTAAAAAAAAAAAGAAAAAAGAAAAACTATTACGTGCAGTCCTACGCCTGATAGAGATGCCTAGGACTTTGAGCTTGAAGTTATTTTCTAAAGCAAAGGTTAAAATGTTTTTATAGTCTGAGGTCTGGTATCTAGCAGTGAATGCAGTGCACATGGATGTTTATTTCTGGAGGTTATAAGTATCACAGAAGTAATAGTCTTGGCATTTGGTGGCCAATAATATTTCATTTCTACAGTGTTAGCTGTTAGCATAGATTTCTTCCACTCATCAAGGGTGTGAATGTACAGTCATATGTATCAAATTAGTATACTGAACACAGAATTTGCAATCTCAGTTGTTTCTGATGGAAACTTTTTCACTCTCTTTTCCCCCATTAAGGCAGAGAATTGCTAGGCAGCTATCTGGAATTGGGTGTGTTAAAGTGTCTTGAAATATTTTAATTTCAGGAGAGTAGAGAAAATTTTCTTTCCTCTAAGCAAAACTCCCTCTGCTTCTCTGTTGTTGATTTTGCTGCTGCCAAACTGGCAAGTATTCTGCTAAAAAAACATGTGTGTCGTATTTATCTTTAAGACTGTTGTAATCTAAAAGCAGCTCAACAAATTTGAGAAGCCTAAAAAAGGCATCATAAAGCTGGATAGTTGAAGGGTTAGGTGGCTTATTAGCAAACAAGTACCAAAGAGTAAAAAAAACTGATCAGATGAGAAACCTCTTGAGATACTAAAATGTGTTTTAGTATTAATTTTAGTACTTTTATTTTCAGTTGTCTTGAGAGGTTGAAGAATGTTTTACTTTCTGAAGGACAGTATATCCCGTGAAAAGAGGCTTTAGATATTTTAGATATCTAAAGATATCTAGATATTTTTATTAGATATTTTTCTGTCTAGCTTTCATTTGCTCTAGATCATCAGGTTTATGGAATGCATACATATCTCTGTAGATGCCTTTTAGATTCCTATCCCCATTCTTAGAAATTAAGGCACTTTTTTTGTACTAGAAAACTGTGACTATTTGAACTTCTGATCTTATTTTCTTTAGTTACTTGTACAGATGTGAATGCAGGCAGAGTACTCTATATGAATTTCATTGTGCTCGCTATTTTCCTTCACAAGCTTTCAAACACGCACAGTCTGGATTATTAAAGTGTCCAGATTGAGAAAGTCATTAACTTTAATTTTTGGAACAATTTCGTGACACTAATGAGAACAGACTACAAGCTTTTTGCATTTAAGAGTTCATAGGGTTCATTGGCGAAGTTCTCTTTGAACTGTGGATAGTTTTGCGCCTCTTGTCACCCCTAAGGAAGCCTGATGGCAGTCTGATACTGATGAACTCCAGAGATCACTGTGAAAAGGATGAAAAAAAGGAAGATAGATGTAAAAGCAAGACAGCATGAAAAGACGAGATAAAAACCAGATGGCTGAGTTCTACAGTGTAGGATGGCATATGGTATATGCAGATCAAGATGGGACCCTAACAAGTGACACTGAGCCCTATGAGCTGCCCTGAATGGCCCCTACAGTAGTAAGTGCCATCCCACCACTGGATATCCCTGGAAGTCCCTTCCAGCCTAACTTACTCTGTGGCATGATTTTCAGATTTTATGTAGCTATCCTGCAAAGAACAGATGATTTTTAGGACTGAGGTGGAGACTTTGGAATTAATTTGGCATCTTCCTCAGCTGAATGAAGGTATTTAAAAATATAAGCCTGAAATTGAGTATAATGGACAGGAAGAGGAAAATAGAAAAAGCTGATGGACAAAGTTCTTTAAAAATAAGACTTTTTTTTTACTTTCTGCTAAGATTTCAATCTATTCTTCATAGTTTGTGTTGGTGAAGATATGTTGAATGTATTAAGTCAAGTTAAAACATCATGTGAAACTATTTTTTAAGTACTTTTTTTCCTTAATGTTGCATGGAGATCATTGCAGAAATGCTTGAATCTGATCGTTCAGTAAATAATTCAAAACGGTTCTGTTTGGCAACTAAGAGAACAGAATGTGGGTGGCGCAGGGATATTGTGCAATGACATCTGCTTCACTGACAGTACCATTTTAGATAAATAGCTTATGGTATATACAAGACAGTTGCAGTTTTTCTACATTTACGGAGAACTGCATTTGGAAAATGAGCTATTTTTACCAACACGGCATAGTTATTATTTTATTGCCAATTTTGCTGTCTTAAAAAACTTGAATAGCTTGTGTGTGGTATTTTAAGATCCACATTGATCTTGAGTGTTGCCACGGTGTATTTAATGGCAGTATTTGCATTCTAAAGGAAATTAACAGTATTTTAGGTTCTTCTCAGCTTGGTGGCTGTATTAACACTGCACATGCACATTCACTGTTACAATATCTGATCTAATATATGTTCGAGGTAAAACATAAATTACCTGCATGCATACAGGAAAAAATGGAACTCCAGAACAGTTCTTTTTCAGGGCTTAATTTTGAATTCACAGACCCAATAGCTGTAACTCTATCTATAAAGTAACCTTCTTTTCTCACTACCAAGAAAAGATTTTTTTTTGTAGTTATCATAGTTCATAGTGTTTCACACTTCTATGAGTTCTTAGGAAGATTTGACTTTGATTCTACAGACATTTCTCAATTGGTCTGCTTGTGCAAGCATGTGTGTGACTATAGAGCTATGAGTATCTGGATCCTGAGTATCTATCTCAGCAAGATAGCTGCATTGTTTTAAGTACATATTTGAAACATAGGCCTCAGCACTGACATTGAACCATCTCTTGTTTAGATAAATGTCTGGTTTTGTGTCATGTTTTATCTGCTTTTATTATCTCAAAAACTTTCAGTTTACTTCTGTGTTAATGTTACTCCAGTAGCAGTAACTATGAGTTAATTTGCCTTGAGTTTTTAGCATTGTTGTTTCAATTTAGGATTATTAACTGACATAACCAAAGGCTCATACTTTATATATGGAACCATTAGTATAGTGAAATGGATACTATTCTCAGTTTCTTTTAGCACTTCTCAGTAATTTATTGACTACAAAGCAATGATTATAGTTTTCACCACTGGAGTCTCTTGGTTTTTTATTTATGTACTCTGGTAATGAGCAAAAAGTGACAGCATGCAAATTTAGAGTAGATTAAATGCTCTTAAATCATGGCCATCCACTAAGATGCAGCCCTTGTTAATTATGATGGGAAAAGGAAGTCTAGAACTGTGCCACCATTAATTAATAGCAAGGGGACAAAATATCCATCAATATATTTAAAAATAAAAAGCATGTGTAATTAAAAAGAAGTCAAATGATACATCTTAGAGGCTGCACAAAACCAGCTGTGTTGGCAAATGTTCACCATGCTGTATTTCAGCAGAACTCCAGACATGGTAATTTGTTGTACCAGAAGCTGTACAAAGATAGGAAAGTCTGGGGCTTTATAAATGTTTTTCCTTCTGTCATCTCAGTTTTGGCTACTTTGGTCCAGATCCTCCACAGAATGTGACAGCTACGGGAGACTGTAGGTGGAATTTCAATCCCCAAATCAGTATACCTGACCTCAAAATACCTGCCAGCTTTGGGGTGCTTAATCTCTGAAGGAGCTTTACTTTAAAACAGAAAAGAGGTCCAGAAATAATTTTTTTGCTTAGAGGCTTGTTCAGAAATGGCAGACCCAGGTGAAGCAGCATGGTACTTCTTTTCCATCTGACCCATATTCCTCTGCCTTTTCCCCCAAGGTGCTTCTCCAGATTTACATCTCGGATAAATAGTTAACAAAATCCAAGGGCTTTTTACAATGTCTTCAGATTTTGGGGATGGGAGTGCTCAACTTTTATGAAATTACATACAGATCTCCCACATTCACTGCCCATTTTAAGTGGGTGCCACACTCATAGTGTAAAAGTTTTGAGTGGCAAGGCTGACTCCCCTACTTTCCTGGTCTTGTTCTAAAAGACAATACTGACCACTCCACAACAGACATTTTAAAGTGTAGGGGTGTGATGTGGGTAATGGAAGCTGCCCTAGGGTGGTGCTTGTTGCAGTATTGAGGGTGCCACATTTAGAGTGTGTGATGCCCTAAGCACTGCTGACTTCAGGGTGACCTTGGCCTTTCTGAGTGGTGACACCCCTCAGGCAGTCAGTACTACACTGCCAGGGCCACAGGCCAAAAAATTAGGTTTGATGAAGTGCTTCTTTCCTGCTAACAGTCTGGGGTTTTGTTGGTTTTATTAGCAGGAGTCAGTTTTCCATTGCCTGCTGTAGAGGTGAGAAAACAGGCTCTATTGTGTCCTTTCACTTCTGACTTTTTCCCCCAAGAATTCATGGATTTTTGCTTTTGAAGCTGTGGAATAAGTGGAATAACCAATTTGAATGTTTTACTGTATAATGGATAGTATGTTCACACCAAAGAAAGCCCTACAACAAAAATGATATAGAGGTGGAGGTCAGGAAAGTTCTTGAGAATAAGATATGTGCCCATGCTTCTCTTGAAAAGATCTGTGTGAGATGAATGAGTATTAAAAGTGTTTTACACGTAGTGTTTAGAGCAGGTGGGAAGATGTGTTGGAGATGAATATAAATGAACAGCTGTAAAACCTACAACTCTTAAGATCTATCTAGCAACCTCTGTTATTGTTTATAAAATAAACTTCAATATAAAGAGTAAGAATTCCTTATTTCTCCCCAGACACATACCAAGTTTTGTCTAACCTGCAAAAGGTGACTAGTGTGATGTTAATGACTCTGTAGAATAAGTGTTGTTTCCTTCACCTTAACGTAGATGAGCCATGGTCTGTTGTTTTTCAGCCAGCTTTTATTTAAACATCACTTTTTATTATTTAGCTTAATTGCTGCTTCCATTAATCTGTGCAGCAGTAAGTGTGTTATTGGCGCAAACTAGAGATTCAAATTATTTCTTGGCACTGACAAGTTTTTTAGAACCTACAATGACAAGACAAAGCAAATACTGGGTAATTGTAATAAATTTATCATGAGATATAGGTGGCTTAGAAAAAGTAAAGTGACTGGTTTTGTGATTTTTTTTTTTTAAATTCATGACAGTTTATTAAGTATGCCTGAAAATCTCTGTCTTCCTTTATCAATATAAACCAAATACCTTAATAATACTTAGCTGTGCATTTCAAAATGCTGGAAGTTTGGTCTCTCAAGCAGAATGCCATATAGAATGGTCCTGACATGGTATTGTTTTGAGACAGGCACATATTTTTTACCTATTATTAATTTTCCTAGCAAAGTCGTGAGATGATAGTCTGGTCTCCCCTAGACTAGGTGCTTAGATTAACTGTACAAAATCACAGTTTCTTTCTCAGTAACTCATTGTGGGAAAAAGATAAATTCCATTCACAAATAAAATAAATTCTTATTACCTGATAAGAAGAATATGATTTGTCATATATACATTTTTATGTGCAGTTAGCATACCATTGGTGTTTTCTTCCTCACCCAAGCTGTCATTGAGTTGCCGATTTTTTATTAAACATAGATGTCCAAGATGTAATTTAAAGAAGTAGTTTATTTCTCTATATGATCTTGCAATAGATCTTCGCAAGTGTCAAGTTAATGATATATGGTAGAAGGCAGCACCTTTTTTTATTACAGGACCTAATTCAAAACAGTACTGTTGATGCTCTATTTTGCTTCTGGGGAAAATAGTCAGATCAGAGGGTTTGGATTTAGTTTGGTTTTGTTGTAAATTTGTGTGTTTGAAATTCTTGCAGTTGTATTGTTAAGTGCAGGTCAGTGTCACAGGCAAACTGAAAATCTTGAGTTAGAGCAGCCTTAGGGCATACATTTGGCAAGCAAATTACATCTGACAAAAAATACATTGTAGTACATTACCACACATTTCATTATTTTACAGGCACTACCTGTATCTTTGAGCAAATACAATAGTTATTTGCTGTCATTGGTGTCATTTACCTGTGTTCCGATCTGAAAAAAGGAAATGATAAAAAGTTCTGTATTGGAAAAACAACCACTGCCTTGCTGGTAATAGAAGTGGGCCTCAGGGCTGGGGAGAGCAATGAGAATTCAGTGTGTTGATGATGTATTTGTGTCTACAGCAGGTGGGAGGTTCAGAGCTCATGTTGCCTCTGAAGCAGCTTTATCTAGCAGTATAACTACTGCCTTGCCTTAACCACTCACTCACTTTGGGTGATTTTACTGTCCCTCTCAGGTACAATTTAATCGGGGCAGCTCAAAGAGCAGTTACTGCTAAGTTACTGTGTTTTGCACTATTCCATTACCATTCCATTGTTGTCCATATTGTGATTTACATGAACAGCCATAAATAGCTGTAATCTTGGATGACTTCCTTTAAGGTGAATGTGCAAAAACAGGCTTAAAGGTGTCTCCGTGCAATGATATTAAAACTGCTGTGAAGTCCTGCACTTAAGGGAATAATATATTGGTGCAAAATGTTTTCCTGTATGAGGAAGAATAAAGATAGCAGGGAATTTGTCCATAACATACAAACTATGCTGACAAATTGATCAGAAATTTTCCTCAGGAATTGATCCTGCTTTATCACCTCTTAACTGCTTAATGCTGTGAATCTAGTCTGAAGTCAGCAGTAATACCAGTGACATTTATTGCATAACCAACTAGTGTAAACTCTTTACCCTCTCACATTGCTGTAAAACAGCTCTAGCTGATATAGATCACTAAGCAAAAGGCATGTCTGCTGTCACAGCCTGTGTTTGGTGACCTTCAGGCCATCATTTGAGACCTGTCTAGTTATATAGGCTTTTGCCCAAGGGAGAAGATTGAAGTTTGCTGGGTTTGTAACATTAGAGGATGAGCACCACTTTTGGGATTAATCAGATGTTAATTTTGTTGGTTTGTTTGTTGTTTTTTTTTAATTTGTGCTGCAAGCTTTTACCAAATTATTAATTAAAGGCCTTCTATTGATACCAGGCACAATCAAAGAGTTATCCTTTAACAAAAATTAATGGCAATCAAATGTTTGAGTGGAAAACTCCCAAATTTTGGAACTCCAATAATTTCTTTGGCCGGAGTAGTTAGAAATAATTCATATTATTAGTTACTTACGAATTTTTAAAGTCAACAGAAATAATTTGAAAGCATTGTGCTGTCTTACAGCTAAATTTGTTTCCATATACTTTTATTTAAATATTCCTATTTTCTGCTTTATTCTTAATATTATTTCTATTTATTTACTACACTTTCTTTTCATTTAGAATTTTTCTGGGTCGAAGTATATTCTCTTTGAAGTCTTCATCTTGGCTAGACGTTTAAATGCTGCAGTGATATAAATATTATTAAATACTCAGCAAAATTTTAATTAAGAAGTGGTTAGTGTTTCCTCTCTGTATGGCAAACCATGGAAAGCTATTAAGTTTTCCAGTTCTGAATGAATTTTTTGGAAGCAGACACCGCAATGCTAGAAAGTCACAGACAGAATACTTTAGTGTCCTTTCAAAACCAATTGCAAAATTCCTTTAAAATTTAGTCAGAGAATGATCCTGGGACTGCATTGCACAGGAATATTGCCATTGTTTTTCATGTTCTATTTCTGAAATAAAATCACTACTTGCTGCTACCCCGAATCCTACTCTGCTCATTATAATGAAGTGATTTTGTAACCTTTTGATTGTCTCATTGTCAGTGTGTCCCGGAACCAGTTCCCGTTTTTGTGTGTGTCTGTACACATGTACCTATGTGTACCTGTGCATGTGTGCACGCTATCAGTCTGAGAGGTGCTGTGTGCGCCAGGCAAGAGGTACATGAGAAACAGGACAGTTCTCTAGGATGGTAATTCGCATGCTTCCTCCACCATTTCACCTGTCTTCTACCTGGTAGCCCTTTTCCATAAGGCTCACTTAAATAGTTAAAGTTTTTGAGCAGCACATTCCTCTTAGGATTTTTCCAGATTAAGTTATTCAGAGAAAAAATGTCTGTGTTTTCTTCTTAAATATGGACTCTTTCCAAGCAACAAACAAATCACTCCTGCCTGAGGGCGAGGCCATGATGTACTGAACTATTGACATATTATACTGTTCCTAATGTATCACATTAGTGATTTACTGTCCTGTACTTCTACAGAGATAGAAACAGGAGGTTTGCATCACTGTAGTGGGATGATTTCTTGCTTTCCAGTGATGTAATCATGATTTGATTCCATCATGGGAATGACCCATGGTGCTATCCTTTACTATATGACATTTTATGCTGAGAAAAGGTATTTTGTATTCAGATGAAATGTTGATTCACATTCAACAGCTGTAATTACAGTAACTAAATTTTTTTATGTAAGTAAGAAACTGTGTGGTAAGTTGAGGTGGGAATTTATTACTTTCTTCACTTAAAGTTGCCTATTAAGTGTAAGTGTTTTTAAGCAAAGGAATACAAATGTTTCCACACTCATTCCCTAGTGATCTTACAATATATTAGTGCATACATTTGCAAATATATTAGTAATTATTTGCAAATATCAATATTGAAAATCAGTATTTTCAAATATATTAGTATTGAAATTACTTACTGAATTATTTGGTTAACTTCCTGTGTCCATTTTTTATTTGCAAGCAATACCATAAGGTTATGTAGAATGTAATATAGTGTATATTTATATATATTTATCATTTTAAAAATGCATGCTGCCTCTTCTTTTTAGGGCCATGAGAAATAAATGTTGATTTATGGTCTCATACAGAGACATTTGTGAAGAAATACAGACTCTCATCTCAAATAACAGCAATAGGCTTAGGAACAGCCTGGACTGAATTCCAAACTCATGCCTTAGCTTTGGATTTAAGGGTCAGTATGAGGTTCTCTCTTTATTTAATTGTCTTAGAAACCTGTGGCTTTCAAGCCTTATAGAACATTATACAGTGTTCTGTAGGAAAGTTTTATTTTTGCTTTCTTGACTGGATTACCATATGCAAGAAAAAAAAAAAGTCAGCATATTGATGGTAAAATGGTCTTGAGGCAGAGCAAGAAAGAAGATGGTGGCATCTGAGAAAAAGGTGGTCAGGCTTGGTGGAAAGAAACCAGATACATGAGGCTCTCATTTTGCATCATAAGGGTTTTGAAACATCTTGGTAAACATATCTTTAATCTTTGCCGAAGTTTTAAATGTTAGTAAATTTTTTGCTTAAGAATTCTTCCCATCCTTAACATTATTGTCCTTCCTTGACAATTTTCCTTTCCCTACTATTAGGAGGAATAGTAGGGAAAAAAATCAAATAGAACTCAAAAAACCCCTATATGTTCAGATTTTTGTAATTTCAGTAATTATTTTGTTTTCTTCTTTTGTGAGGGAAAGGACTAAACTGAATGAAAGGGAGCTTTGAAGTTGATGACAAGTTTTCCTGTTGATTTTGATGAAAGTGAAATTAAGCCCAAAAGTCAGGACATGGCGAATTATGATCTTGCTGCTTCTCTGATCTCTGTGTGCCACGATATGATTCCAAGCCTCTGAGCTGCTCTCCTTCCATATTAAATCACCCCTAGCAAACAAGAAAGCAATTTCTTTTGTACTTGTAGCAAGCAGAACAGGCTTTATCAGCTTTCGGTGCCCTTGGACTCAAACTGGAAGAGGGCACTCAGTGCTTCACAGCATAAGCTGCCCTGTCACGTGATTAGTTTTGGATTATTGATAAATACCAAAGCAATTATTATGTGGTGGGATCATACTGTCTTTTCCCAGGCCACTACTAGAAACCACTGCTGCTTTAATCTTTTTTAACAGGTCTATCTCTTAAGAGAAATTGTGGGCATGGAAAAAGTCGGTTAATTCCTTTCTGAAATGTAGGAAAAGCTATTAGCTGTTTTATTAATTAAGTACACATACAGGCACATTTTTGTGAGTGATAAAGTGGAAGAAAACTTCTCTGTGAATAACCTTCTCTTCCTATGGAAAAGTACTCTGCAAAAATACAAAGACTAATTTTCAGATTTAATTGATCTAAATTCAAGATTATCAATGAGAAGCTGAAGATGTAGACAATTGCAGAACCCAGCTCTTGGCCCCAGATTCGCCTGGCTTATCTGTGCTGCCTGACCTATGAATATAGTCTCCTCAGGTTACTTCTGTAATCACTACAGCGAAATGGGCATCTTTGTAGTGTCACGGATTCATTGAGGTTGGAAAAAACACTTTAGATTACTGCGTCCAGCTGTTAGCCTAACATTGTCAGCTCCACCGCTAAACCATGTCCCTAAGCACCACATCTACACAGCTTTCAAGTATTTCCCCGGATGATGGAAACTTTCCTGGGCATCCTGTTCCAATCTCTGACCACCCTTTCAGTGAAGAATTTTTCTTAGTACTATGGTACAACTTGGGTCCATTTCCTATTGGCCTGTCTCTTATTATTGGACAATAATTATTTTCTCCTTATTAATAATAATATAGTTATTATCTCCTTATTTTGGAGAATAGAATGACCCCCACCTAGCTACACCCTCATTTCAGTCTGTTGAGCAGTCATCCTTAAGCCTCCTTTTCTCCAGGCTGAATAACCCCAGCTGCCTCAGCTCCTCCCAGGATTTGTGCTCCAGACTCTTCAACAGCTCTGTCGCCCTTCTCTGGACACACTCCAGCGCCTCAATGTAGTGTCCTCTACACTGGCCTGTAGTGTGAGGCCCAAAACCGAGCACAGGATTTGAGGTGTGGCCTCACCAGTACTGAATACAGGGGGACAATCCCTGCCCTGGTCCTGCTGGCCACACTATTGCTGATACAGGCCAGGATGCCACTGACCTTCTTGGCCATCTGGGCACACACTGGCTCATGTTTGACTGGCTGTCGACCAATACTCCACCAATAGAATCTTTATTGTAAGGTTTAGTCCTCTCCTGAGCTGGAACTAGGCAAAAATCTGGGCTATCACCTGCAGCAATAGGTTGGTAAAACCTGAAAAGCTGTGTCCTGTGCTTTTATTGCAATACCATGAACAATAACCACAGTGCTGCCTTTTCTAAAACCTGGAATTACATCAAGTTGTGTGAGGGTGATAGCCTGATGTCATTTAGCACAGGGTCACCTTTGAGATAGAACTAATTCAAAGCTGCTGTTTTACTATGTCACCAAGCAAAAGAAAATGCTTATTTAAGTGTTAATCTAGTCTGTGAACATTTAATTTGCTCTTTTTCTATTCAGGTCAGTATGTAGATATTACGTATGGTTCCAAACAGGTACTTCAGGCAAATAAGCTATTAAGTGAGTCTTACTGTTATTTATGGAACAGTTATTGGCACTGCAGCCACAGATACTGTTAATGTAAATGATTCATAGCAGATTTTTCTGGATTATCTTTTTTATAAAATGAGGCAGAATTTTAACTTTCAGAGAATTACAATATTGGTTAACTACTTAATCCATTCTTTAATTGATCAGATTTCTAACCTTTCATGTAGATGTCTGAACATTTACAACACTTAATTAAATTGCATAGAACTCCTAAAATAACGAGGAAGCCCTTGTTAGGATTCAGCAACTCCAGCTTCCAATGGAAAAAGGAGTGGTTAATTACGAAAATTCAGACTACATTGTTCTTGCTCCATCTGCTTTTAACTGTTTTTGGATGTTTGTTCTTCACAATTAAATGGTAATTGTTGTTTTCAAATATTTCACAATTTAGTGAGGGAACAGAGCCTGCCGTAGGGAGATGTGTACATACAGTCCTTAAGAAAAGGAAATCAGTTGCAGTCATGGCTCTTTCAGGAGTGTTAATTGAATTTCAGCAAGGAATTTATTTCCCAATATCTTAGATCTCCTTAGAGCTGTAAAATCCTATGCCTGCTTTACTCATTTGTGAAAAAGAGCCCAAACCCTGAATGTTCTTGGATGTCATCCCATTAAAATAATCAGTGTTACAACATCTGTGTGAAGCAAGAAGACAGTGGCATTTCACTGATGAAATGTAGAGCATCATCTCTTTCTTCCTGTTGCAGTGGTTCTGACCATCACCCTTTTTTGACATCATGAATGAATCATCAAAATATTGATTATCCTGTTAGATCAGTATAAGGGTGAAAGGGTTAGGCATAAGTATAGGAAATCAGTATTGAGAAATGGGTATTTTTTAAAAGGCAAAATTCCTGCCGTTACAATAAGGATTTTATGCCACACTTCATTGTTATGCCTGTGTTACTTCATGTTAACTACTGATTTTGTTCCATACGTATCAGTGTCCATTTGCCATGGAAAACCTAAAATTTACTGTCTTCCCTTTGCCAACCACCCCTTGAGACATGAGTACCTTCTTTCTAAGTAGAGAGAATGGAGTATGGAGGATTGGCCAGTGGTAACCCTCAGTCCCTGCTCCCTAACCTCTTCTAGGGCCAATACTGGTTGCAATTTTGTTCACCAAGCCTCTTACAGCATGGGAAGAATGAAGAAAACCATCAGGTTCTGGTCAAGGAGCTGTTACTTACCTGATTTCCTAATATGCTGGCAATTTCTGTTCTAATGTATGAGCTTTGTCAGGTGCTGTCAGGGACTGAGATTGTTGCAGCACTATTTCCCAAAGTGTGGGCCAGGAAATGCTTTCTGGCAGCCTGTGAAAGGCCACATAGCAAAGTGCATCTTGACATCAAGAGCAGAAGGATCTGTTCTTTCAGCTCCAAATGTCAACCAGGGATTGTGCACTGCAGAGAGCTGAACAGCTGCATGGGACTGGCTTTCTGTTCACATTAGATGGATATCAGCATTGTTGGTTTTAATGGGTTTTGGATAGATTCGAAGTGCTAGAAGGACTTAATGTAATTGCAGCATATTCTGTGCAGAAAGTGCTGACCATTATGATGTTGTTTGGCATCGTATGTTTGGCTGACCATTATGATGTTGTTTCTGCATCCCTGCAGAAAAGGGAAGCAGGATTTTCTAACTCATGATGATGTCCTGTACCTTTCTGATTTTTTTGTGTTGGAGAGGAGCTGTACTGCTCAATATTAACCCCTCTAGCAAGGAGAACTTTGATAGAGATACATTTTTTCTAGTCTTGAACTGTTACTATAGTGTGCAGTGCTCCTGATTTAAGAAGTTTACTTAAGTTCATGAAAATATGTGGGATGAATATAAGCTCAGTGTCAAGCAGAACTGCTAATTTCTATGATCAGAAATAACTATGGAATGTATCTGTGTTTATGAATTTTACTTTTGATAAAATGGAGCACCATTTCTTGTGAAAAATGCTACTGCCTTTTTCAGTTTACTTCCAAAATATGTTGCTGCTATATTGTCTGCTGGGTGAATTTATTCCTTGTAAAATGCATGAAAGCTTATAAAAGAAATACAGGAGAAATGTTTTTCATGTGATTGAATTATGTGTGGGGACTTCTGACAGGGCTCCCCCAGACCTGTGGTGGCTGTTCTCTTGCTTTTGGTTAGTTCCACTTGGATACTGAATGTCCAGGGAAGCATGAACTCTCCAAACTGGAGTTTAGGAGAAAAACTTTCATTCAGATCACCAGTAAGATTAGATAAAATACTGAAAAGCTAGGCTCCTTATCAGCATAAATAGTCATACTTCTGGTGTTAGCCAGTGTTTTTCTTCAGCATGATTGATAGCATCTCCAGTACAGCATGTATGCCAATAATACACTTGTCATGAAGTAAACTTCTTTCATTAATTCTGTTACCACATAAATCCCATTCAAGATTATAAAAAGGTAACTGCATTTTGTTAGAAAAATTTCAGTCAACTTCTTGAAACAGTTGGCCATTTCCATCCAAAGTTCATTATGTGTTTTTTTTCCTGTTTCACCACTTATGAGTTTGTTGAAGTATAAGATATATGTAATAAAAAAGACGTGTAGAACGGGATATGTGAAAGCAAAATAGTAATTTACTGAGTCTATTTCTTTGTCCTGTGAGTCGGGAAGGAGCTGTCAGGCAGCTTGTATAATCTTTTAACAAAGCTGTAACTGAACAAAGCTAAAAAACACCTACAGCCTTGAAGCATTAGCAGGTCTAAATTACTATTCTAAATCACTCTTCTAACAAGCTATAGAAGTAATCATGACACACATATCAGGGGTCACAAATTAGTAGCCACAGAAACGAGCAGTGGTTTGCTGTTGTGAAATACACATATCAAGAGTTGTTCAGACCATTTGTACATGTAGTGGCAATTAGGAGTGTTAAGGTTAATATTTCTGCTCACATTGTTAAAAGATGAGCTGAGGACAACCAAGAAAGGTTCAAATGTCAGCTTTCATTGTGTGCAATATTTTTCTGATAGGTGTGCAGATGCATTTTAATTGGGTCCAAGATGCACCTTGGATATGCTGGCTGTCTGTTAGTACAATAGAGAAAAGTACGTATTAAAAGTATGCCTAAGGCTTTTAATCTCTGTGTAATGACAGCAGAGAGCTTCTGCTTACCAAGGAAGAAAAATCAGCATAGGCAAATGTGTGTGCGTTCCTGCTGTGATGTGTTCCCATTACATGCTAGTCCTTGAGCAGAGAAATACATAAATAACAGAACAGTCCGTACCTTTCCTCTTTTTATGTCGGTATTTAAATCTGCAAAAGAACATCTGGTTCTCAGAGGACAGTTCCTCTGGAAGAATTGTTAAGGCTGCGGAGATTAAAACAGAGATGATACTCATCACACTTGCCCCAAATAAATGTAATGCTACAGTAATAATAACACCAGTTCTTTCACAATTAAAAACTTTTTGTGTGAATTAAGAGACTGAAATCAGGATGACAATGTGTAATAGTGCCATCTGGTGACCTTCTTTTGGATTGTGCAGTGAAAATATGTGATTCAACATAAGACATTCCACTTAGAAACACAACAAGCCTTTAGGTTTAATTTTTTAGATTCAAATTCCTTTGAAATTCAGAGTTATCAAGAGAGGATATTGTATCAGCCCATTAGAGATAGATGAGGGTGTGCTGTTTAAGCATGTGTATAAAAAATTGGAGTGTTTGTTTCTCCAGTGATACTGATACTGAAAAAATACAGTTTTTACATATCCTGATAGGCATATGTGCCTTCTTGCTTCAGATGAGAACAATGCTACCCATTCAGTTTGACGAGGAATTCAGATTATTATTTTAATGCACTGTTTCTTCTGCAAGTCAAATGACACCTACTGTACAGCCCAGCCTTGCTGTTGCTGATTAGAGCTGATGTGTCACGGCATTTGTCATAGGGCTCAGTCTCCTGTGGGAACAGCAGATTCTCCACAGTGCTGCAAGCTGTGGCTCTTGGTCTCTTGCTTGATCCTGAGCTCATAGGGCTGAAGATCCTGTTCCATTTCTCAGCTGCAAAGAGCCATGATAAAATAAAAATACAGCCTCCTAGCTTTGCAGATGGATCGCCTGGAGATCTCTGTACCCTTGCTGGGCCTACTCAGGGACAAGACAAGAAACTTGATGATGCGTCTTGCTCAGCAGCGGTTGGAAAATCAAAGATCATCTTAAACTTTTTCCTAAATATGTTTCCCATTTTCTCCACCTTCTTGTTTCTGAGGCAGGGCAGAGGTAAAGGAGACACGGTTGAGACCTTAAGTAGAAGAAAACTAGTGCTATTATTATAACTAGTGTTATTACTATAAAATGTGGTATCACATTTCCTGCTCCGTAATTATAGTCACTTGTAATAGGAAATGCCCTTCACCTGTCTATGCAGATAATTAGTTATCTACACTTTAGGCCAGAAAGCAGTCCCATCACAGATCAGTCATCAGGTGTATAATATACAGCAATTAGGTTCATGTAAAGACCCAGATGTATGCGGAATGATTTTCAGTAGATTACCAATGTTGCAAGTATAAACAGAAATTTGCAAATAAATAAGAATTTTTAACAGGCAAGACTATATTCACAAATACTATGATTTTGTTCAATGGCAGCGGTAAAAAAAAGTACTGCAAGGCCGACACCATCAAAAGTATTTTGGAAGTCAGATGTCTTTGTTAAATTTTGTAAGCTTGAAAGGCAAGATGAGTGTAAGTTCAGATTTTAGCTTTCTTTTTTTATTGAAGGAGTTTGATTTAATATATTGCCCTTCTGAGCACAGAGAGTGTAAGCAAGCTTATTGAAATAAACAGCTTTCATAAAAGTATCTCTAATGAGGTTCTGTATTTAGAATCACACTGGGGTTGAGGCTTACCTGCCTCTGGAGATTGTCCAGACTCAGCCCACCTCAGGCAGCTCAGCTACCGCAGGTCATGTCAGGGCCATACCTGGCTGAATGTAGGTACCTCAAAGAAGAGAGATCCACACTGCCCCTAGGAAATCCGTACCCCTGTTTGACCACCCTTGTAGTTCAAAACCATTTTCTTCTGAAGGTTAAGAAGACATTTCTTGTATTTCAGTCTGTGCCGTTGCTTCCTGTCCTTGCCCTGGGCATTACTGAGAGCGGTCTGGCCATTTTACACCCTCCTGTCAGGTACTTAAGCACATGTGAAGGCTGTCCCTGAACCTGCTCTGCTCCAGACTGACCAGCCATAGCTCTCTCAGCCTCTCTTCCTATGACACGATGCAGTCTGCCTACTACCCCAAACATCTGGAATGAAAACAGGCAATTATTTTATCTTTCATATAGGCAAATTCAAGTCATTCCCAAGACTGAAAACTGACAGTATTTTAAGGAGTTATTTTCATGGCTGGGTATTAATTTTCCGTGGGTTTTCTGAGACCACCATTAATTTTATACAAAACATGCTCACATTTGTTTCATATTTGAAATTTAAAGGAAACAAGAAATCAGAGGCTGAGTCACATACTCTGCATCAGAGTAGCTAATTATGTATCAGGAAGAGTTCTTTTTGGAAACCTCCAAGTCAGTTTTTAGCCAGGGCAACGTATGTATGCATATTGTGATCTAAGTCTTGTAGAGGCTCTTGTTCCAGATCAATGTTTTAGATTTTGCGGAATAAATTCAATCCAATGTATTTCAGCTTAAACTCTTCAGAAGGGGCTAACTTGCTCTGCACAGCATGTGGTTTGGGGGAACAATATTGAGAGTCACTTTGATGTTGATCTGGACTTTTTGCTGCCTATTTAGGGTATCTTAGCAAAAGCATCAAAAAACGGGCATGTGGAGAAGCAATAAAAGAACTCATTAACTGATGTTCGTGAAGAACACGATATAAGTCAAAGAACAGGTTGTCCTTCTGGTGCAGATGGAATGTGAATGAGTGGAACCGGGCACTTTTCTTACAGGGCAACCAGGTAAAAGATGTTTGTTGAAAATGCGTGAGGTATGGTACTTTTTAATAGCACAGACCTTTTCCTGCAGGTCACTTCAGCTGTCTTGCTTAGGAGAGCCTCGTGGCTGTCTCTTGCTGGAGAAATCCTGAATAGTGCAGATCTGGCAGAAGAGATTGAGAAATTGATTTTTTGAACAAAAACCAAGTTGCCCTAAAGCACCACTAATGCCAAGTTCTAGAACAGCTGGTGTACATTATAGAAATCCTTTCATATCTCTGATTTCTGTTAGTGCATTAACCTGGTATGAGATATCCTTGCAATTATGACTAAACAAGATTAACTAACACAAAACCTACTTTTATTTTTTGTGTGATTATATTCTAAACCAGTCAGCCTAATGGCAACATTTCTGAAATTTTGCCTTTTTTAATTGTAGACTCATTTTTTCAAAGACTCTTGTCACAAGAGGAAAGTTTTTGAGAAGTTTTGGTAGCCCTTTCTTACCAGGGCAGGTACATTGTTCATCAGAATAGGAGTTTTTTGATCTGAGAAGAGAAACATGAAGTAATACTGTTACCTGTTTTCAGGTAAGTACTTGCTTTTTACAGTGGGCAAGTGTAGTTTTGGCTTATTGATTCTGTTGTTGTTTGATTCATATTAAATCTCTTTGTGAGAAGCACATAAAATTTGTGTTTATGTAAATGAGTTATTAATGAAACACACAGAAATGCCATTTTAATGATAATAAAGTATGAAGCACATGAAAAATACTTATAAGAAATGGCAACAGTTAACCTTTTGCTTGCAGAATCATACCTTGTTACCTGGCCAGCAATAGGAGAAAATAGATGAAACAATGATGGGACTGTGTTCTAGAGATTATTTTGAGCAATTTTTTTACCCACTCTCAAGTCTTGTAGAAAACTGTACTAATCTCTGATGAACTTTTCTTCAGGCACAACATAAAAGAGCTAAATGGGTGTTTGATTACTTTGGACGGTTATGATGGGCTGTCAACACTAGCTGGTCACAGTGGAAAC
Organism: Vireo altiloquus; assembly: GCA_013396875.1. Classification (NCBI taxonomy): domain Eukaryota; kingdom Metazoa; phylum Chordata; class Aves; order Passeriformes; family Vireonidae; genus Vireo; species Vireo altiloquus. Next base: position 231,934 of record VZRF01004027.1, on the reverse strand, counting down.
CAAATGCCTTCTCTGTGAACAATCTCTGAAGTATTAACTAGGACTGACTCAATGGGCCTGTTTTCCATAGAACTGACATCTCATTGAAAACTTGGACTTCCAAGCAACTCTAAACAGTATTAAAATTCAGTGGTCTTCCCCCTCCTCCCCCCCCCGCCACCAACTCAATTTTTTTTGGTTGAAACTACTAGTAACAGAGCTTGTTCCTGAGAAGCTGATATTTTTCTCATGATATGAAAGTAAGTTTATTATCACCTTCATTTTATCAACTCTTTCTTCCTCAACACATTTATCCTCTGTGCCTCACAGATTAAAAAAAAAAACCCACCATTATATTTACTTACAGTTACAGCAGCATTTAATTTTGGAAGGCAACAAAAATGCATAGAAAGCCACATCTGCTTGCTTTCCTGTACACCAAGATGAGATTTATCCAGCATAAGACTCCTCCAGTATGGGTAGTATACTATCTTTATAGTCTACAAATAGAAGTAAATGCATCTGCGGTGCATATCTAAGACAAAAATTCCTGTGTTGCACCCAGGAAGTGTTTTCATTATTTTGTGATGTGCAAGGAAACTATAAAAGTCCATCAGAGTTATATTACTACCTTTAAACTAATGGACCCAATCTCAGTCACCTGAACAAAGTTTGTCTTTAATTTTAGACATTCTCTGCAAGGAATGAAACATAAATCAATTTTAGGGCTAACTTCAGTTTATTAAATCACCCTAGTATCAGCTGATTTCCTTCCAGTTACTGGACCAGGTCTAACAGTCCCTAAATGTAAAAATCCTTTTAAAAAGAGACAAAATTCAAGCAGGTATGTGAGACATGAGGTGAGGTTCAATAGAGTGCCACACCCAACCTTTTTAAGGTCTACCTTATTCCCCAGCAAGACTCTTCAGATATGGCTACACAAAAAGTCCTCAGAAGAGTGATCAAGGCTGCTAGTGCAGGATTGACCTGTGTCTGGGATCCTTTTAGCTAGCAACCATGATGGGCAGGTAGGACACGGTTTTCTGCCTAGTGCATGGCAGGTATTGCCGTGAAGTCTTAAATCAGATTGAATTTCACTTATGGCAAAAAGTGGGGAGTGCCTTCAGTATCTAAATCACAGAGTCACAAAGGTTTCAAGGATTTACAAAGATTTACCACCCCCTTTGTTCCCCAACAGAAAGCACATCGCCACATCAGGGGGAGCAGAAAGGATTAAAACAACTGAATAGTAATGAGTGACTGTCAAATGCAAATTGTAAATTATCAAGAGGTGGAAGAGGGAGTAGAAAAGTCAGCTGGCAGATGCTGAAGCATTGCTATTTTCTGTCTTGTGTATACTTATGATAGAAAAATATCCTAAATCTTTGTAAAAATAGAGCTAGTTTACTGAGAGTTAAGATGAATAGCAACTGTCAAGCAAAAGGGTTAATTTCAGTTTTTGATGAGTTATTTAGGAATGGGTAGGAACAGGCAGTGGCTGTTGTAACCTTGGCTGAAATAAAAACACACAATTGTTTATTTATTTCAGGTTTTTCTACTCCCATCTTTATGCCCATGTCCTAAACACAGTATTTATCAGAAATCCTCTGTAGATACACCAGTGCTTAAACTTCCATGGGTATGACAGCACACTCTATAAGCACTAGGACAGGATGAGAGCAGTGAAAGCTGTGGTTTGCTTATGTATGTCTCACCAATATACAGTGCACTGTAGTGGTTTGAGCTGTCTGCAGGAGCTTGAAGTGGCATAGCAATGTTCTTTGCATTCACTAATCCAGGGGCAATTTTAAAGCAGTTGCCTCGTTCAAATGTGGTAAAATTTAAATTGTTCTAGCAGGGAGACTTCTGTGTAGGAGTCCTCACTGAATTAGAGCTAACTAGGCATGCTGCATAAATTATGGTGGGACTAAGTAGGGCTCTGTGAGGCTGTTACTCAACAAGAGTGGCAGAAACGTATCTGTTCCACCAGGCACTGTCATAATTCTGTGAAGCAAGAACACTTTGTGACAAGACATACTTGCTGTTTCTAAGACCAAGTCCTTCTCTGGTAGCGTGTACAGGCTGTGGCAGGGTGCCTCATGATGATGTGCAGTCAGTCAGTTAAACTAGATGCAAATGGGTGTATTGTTGTAAAAGCCTGCCCAAAAGCAGTTGTGCATCTGAGGATGCTTTGGCATTTTATCTTTATGTCTCACTATAAGATAAAGGCAATGCATGAGGGTAATGTTGAAATAAGACTGTATGATACCTGACTGAATATGTTTGGGGAAAACTAATTCTTGGACAAGACTGAAGTACTGCTGGATCCTATGTTTATTTCTTCTTTCATGGAAATGTGCAAAATATCTGGGAAGTAGGTTCTTACAAATACAAATAGGTATTTGGTGGTTCTCTGGGTAGACAGTAATCTTTCTGTCCACACAAGTAGAAAGTGTTGTTTCATCCTGTATACAGAAAACGATATGAAAATGGAGACTTTCAAAGCAGTACTACCTTCCATTTGTGAGCCCTCCTAGACTTAATCTTTTTAGGTTCTTACAGAAGGTTATTAAGACTTGTGTGTGATAGCTGGGGCATAGAATGAAGAGAATATAGAGGTGAAGACAACTTTATTATAAAGGTCCATGAGGAGTCCTCATCTCTTGGTACAGGAGAGGAGTCATCAGACCCTACATCATCTTATTCTGTGCAAAAGTCTGTGGAGCACTGGTGAATAATAGGTAATTAATTTTAAGGAAGCTAGGCAGTAAGGATAATCCCTCTGTCATATTAAAAGCTTAGAAAGCCTAGTAATTACTTCAAGTGAGTATCTACGTAGCAGCTAGAAATTCAAAGCTGAGTTGCTTTATTAACCAGAAGGTATCCACATACCTATCAGGTTAACCTATATTGGTTAACAAAACAGGGAAGGGAGGGAAAATCATGTTTCACAGAATGTTCAGTTCTGAATAGGTCAGTGGGTCCTGGTGATTCAAAGCAAAGCTGTCTTTTAACGTGCCTTTGTCTTTCTGTAGAAGCATCATTTTTTCTAGCCATCCAGCAGGAAGCAGAAATACTTGATTTAGTATAATTTGAATCTCTTCCTACTTTAGGCACTGCTCTGCCCCTTACATAGACTTAGCACAGCAGCACTGTTATGTAAACTGAATTATACACCACTTTGTTGAGTGGAGCTCAGTCAAAGACCTTGCAGTCTCAGTTCCTGGTACCTGAACAAGGATGGCATTGCGTAGGTTTAGCTTGGGATGGAATTGTTGACACTATGAGAAGTGGTTACTTGTTTTTTAATTAAGGTCTATATTTGGCAGCACTGCGAATTGGGAATGGTGATTCTTCAGCTAAGTCAAACTGCTGTTGGGTAACTACGGAATCTCTCAATAGAAACAATGAAGTTTTTAATTCATTAATTTCTGCATTACAGTATCTATCATCTCTTTTTAGATATTGTGCTGATTCTAAGTATCAGATAAGCTAACAACAGCACTAAGATTCCTTATATTCATGAGTTGATTTTTATGAAAACTTTAATATTATTTGGGCACTGGTAGGTGTTAGCCAAGAGCAAATTTCTGAATTACAGTGAATACTGTTCAAAGAGTTACTTACGTAAATGTGTTGGCACCCCATCATTTTTGAATTCTTCATTTTCATGGACCTGGATTGCTCTGTTTGTGGACAAGAAAGGCAGAGGAGGTGGAGAACCAGTGAAGTGAACACAAGGTCAGGGGAGCTATACAGCTGTTTTTCCTGGGGTCCTCAGCAGCTGTGGCAGTGGTGGTTGCATGGTGCCTGTAAACTCTGAAGTGGATTGCCGCACCACAGTGCTTCTGGGTGCTTCTGGAATGTGGGCAGCAGTAAAAGAAGTGGCTCTTCGGCAGGCAAGAGCTTTCTCCGAGCAAGTGCTGACGTTCAGGAGCCAGCCATAAGCTGGGGCACAGCAGCAGAAAGGTGCTTCTTCCTGCGACCTGTGGTGAGGTTACAAAACTTTCCTGTATCTGTGTCACCACACTCACCATGTGCTACTACCATGTCTGTCCCAGTAGGTTCCCTGCTGGTGAACATGGGCTGAGCGAGACTTCATTTTATGCACTTGTTCTGTGCATGGAATGCAAACCTAATGGGCCTCAGTTAGGAATTTGGTTCCAGTTTTCTGTCCCTAAGATCTTCCACTGTGGTAAGACCCCACCTGGAGTATTGTGTCCAGCTCTGGAGTCCTCAGCGCAGGGAGGACATGGACCTGTTGGAGTGAGTCCAGAGGAAGCCACCAGCATGCTCAGAGGGCTCGAACACCTCTTCCCTGAAGAGAGGCTGAGAGAGTTGGGATTGTTCATCCTGGAGAAGAGAAGGCTACAGGAAGATATAGCTGTAGCCTGCCAGTACCTGAAGGGAGCCTGTAAGAAAAATGAGAGACTTTTTATCAGGGCCTGTTGCAACAGAACAAGGGGTTTTAAACCAAAAGAGGATAGATCTGGATTAGATATTAGGTTTTTGTACAATGAAGGTGGTGAAAGCCTTGAACAGGATGCCCAGAGAAATTGTGGATGCCATGTATGGAACAAGGCCAGTTGGATAGGGCTCTGAGCAACATGATGTAGTGGAAGATGTCCCTGCTTGTTGCAGGAGAGTTCAACTTGATGACCTTTTAAAGGCCTCTTACAACCCAAACTTCTAAGATGAAGAATTCCAAGATGTGTTCACAGGCTTGAAGACTTTTGGAGCTGTCCACAAGTCTGTGTAGTCTCATGGATGCTTTTGCTCAGTGTGTATTGGAATACAGCTCATTTGCTGTGCTCTGCTAAGCAAGAAATATTGGCATGATGGTAAGGGAAGATGTGGAAAGAGAAGTTATTGAGGGTGACATTACTTTCAGGAACTGATAAGCCTGCAGAGGAAGAGCCAAACAGATTTTTTTTTTCTTTTTTTTTAAATTCCTTATCCATTTAAAGTAGGATGGTTAAATCAGGCCTCAAATAGCTCACAATGGCATTTTCTGCTGCAATGCTACTGGCAATATAATTTAAATGAATATTCCTGTTCCAAGAAAAGAAGATGACATGTTTAACTCCAGAAATTCTTGACTCACTTGTAGGCAATGTTTTAAACTGTGGATTTTCCAGATTCTGCGAAGAATTATTGGTATGCATCTTGATGCGTAGTTTCTAAAGTATGATCAAAACTCTTTGTAAGATGTGAAAAAAAAATGCTGTGCTTATATTGCATTTATTGTTACAGTTTATCTGATTTTATGATGTTTATTTTATTTCCTGGGTCTTTTAAGTTTTAACTTATAATTCATGAACTCAAAATTGAACGTGAAAAGTTTTCAGTTATCTAATGTTACTGTTTGAGTGCTCACGTGTTATATAGAGAATGTTGTAGATGTTAAGTAAAATTATTTGAAGGTAAAATCATTTTGCTACAATAAGACACAATGCTTCATGTGGTTTTCCAATTTGTATTCATTGCCTGTAGTACCTTTATGCAAGTAATAAACTGGGTGCTCCTATTGAAATATTTGCCATAAAATATTCTTCTATTAGTAAGATTACAATCTATTTTACTACATAATAGGCTGCAATAATACAGTTGGTTAGAGTTTGACTGCTTTTATAAATGACATCCTCAATTAAATATTTTAGTATCATTATATAAAACTGATTCTAAGTTAGTCAGCTGTTGTGGAAGTATTTAATTTTTGAAGATGAATTTTTAATTTTTTTTAATTAAGTGGTTTTGGTTACAATGGGATTTGTTTAAAAAGAATTAAAATTGAAAAGATGACTTTAAAATACAGCAGGTCCACAATAATCCACATATTTTTAATTCACACAAAAATTGTCAGTGTCTCCCCTGTTCTCCTTAAAAGAGGGGAAAGACTTTCTCAGGGAAGAGTCACATCAGGTTTCTGTAGCCAGGATTACTAAGCCATTACTTTTTACAATGTCTGTTTCATACAGTGCATTCTGATGTGTTACCATAAACAATTGCCCAGCAGCATGTAGTTCTTGTGCCAGTGCTCTTTGTGGCACCACAGAGCACCTGTGGAGGTTCTGAGCTACAGTTCCCTACAGAGCTCCCCATCACCATCTCTGATGTTGCACTGGTTCATTTATTCTTCTAGAAATGTGAAATCCCATTTTTGCCAGCAACTGAAATAATTTTTGAGTGTCCACATGAAAGCATCTCTCCCCATTCTGCTCACTTTTTTAGCCCCCAGGCATTGCAGAAAAACCATAGAATCACAGAATGGTTTAGATTGGAAGGGACCTTAAAGTTGTGTTCCAGCCCCTCTGCCATGGGCAGGGCTGCCACTCAGTCAGGCTTCTCAGGGCCCCATCCAACCTGGCCTCAAACACCAGGATGGGGCATCGACAGTTTCTCTGGGAAACCTGTTCCACTGTCTCACTGCCCTGTTCGTAAAGAATTTCTTCCTAATACGTTATCAAAACCTCTCCTTTTTTAGTTTAAAACCATTGTCCCATGTGCTATACCTCTCTGCCTGGTTAAAAAGTCCCTCTCCCTCTTTTTTATGAAATTTATAAGTTTATAAATATTGATGCTATTCATGTTAAAACAACAGGAGGGGAAATGTTTTCCAGTGTGACTAAGTTGTATCTGTGCAGTATCAGGTAGTGCTTGGAAATGGTTGTGTTTTATCTCACTGCAGGCATTCTTAAGTTCAAATGCAATAATGTGCAGCAGTTTTCATTAGCACATTTTATATCCCTTTTTAAAAATAACACTAATGAATGGTTTGTTCCAGTGATGCAACATTTTAGGGGTTTAATAGCATTAGGAGGTTGCTACACGTGAGACTGTGTCAGCAAAGTGTCTCTGCTTGATCCCATGGGAGGTCCTAGGGGAAGGCCACAGAGCAGGCATCATCAGAAAGCTGTTGCACAATGGCTAAGTTGTGTCTGGAGCTCATTGTAAAAGTCATGAAATATAAATCAGGGTCTCTCACTGGACCTTGAAAAAGAAAAATAGGCATTCTAAACCATTATTTTTCTAAAGAAATATTCATGGGACATAATTTCTGATGTAGTGATTTAATTCCTTCCTTCTCATTATTCTAGAGACATAACTATTCACTGCTACAAGCTATTCTAGGTGGTTTTTTTCCATATCTATAATAGCTTTAATACATCTTTTGTTGAAATTTGAAAGATTAAAGCAAAGGTCACAGTTTTCTTGACGTCCCTGTCTCTGTCTTAGCCAAACATTTACTTACTACCATGCCACATTATCACATAGCAATACTACTGCTGGCAAAAGAATATAAAGGCAGAAGCAGTGAAAGAAGTAGAGTGGCTATGCGTTTTTTCCAGGACTATATATGTAAATTTTAAACAAAGATTCAGCTGCTATTCTTGCTTGAAGTAATTTTCAGACAAAGATTAAAAAGAAATTAATTATACATTGAAATAACTCTGTAGGAATGCTATGAAGAAGTGAGTAGATGCCATCATCAAAAAAGCTTTTTTGCTTTTTTTGCAGTAACTCCCTCTTTAAAAAACTGATCAAAAAATGGGAAAAAAAGGGGAGATAGACACTGCTACACAGTGAAGCCTTGCGGCAATCTCTGAGCTGCAGGGATTGAACTTCTGTGCCCTTCTGAAGAGGGGAGGAATAGGAAAAGGTGTCGGGGGGGAGGAAAATTTTAGTAATAGTTAATGTTTTTCATGATAAAACTTAACCCTTATTTTTTTTGCCTGAGAGACAAGACCTAAGAGAACAGTCTCTGAACAAGTGGACTGGGACAGAAGAACATTTGGCCAGTGGAAAAAGGCATATTCTCTTCTGGAATTTCATATCACATGTGTAGTTTTTGCCAAAGGTGCATCTGCTTGAACTTTGGTTGATCTCATTTCTAAAGGTTTAAAATTCTGCCTTATCAGAAGTTTTAGGGAGAAGTGAATGAGGGTTTTTCATGGGGGTGGGATTGAGGGGGGAGGCAGCAGAGATAGGAAGGTTTCTGGGTCAGTTTCCCTGCCTGTCTACTTCTTAAATCATTTGCACCCATAGATCAGGCTACAGAAGTGTTTGTGCAGGAGTTTAAGGTACCTGCTGTGCCAGGCAAAATGGCACAATGGCTTCAGCCACCCAGGCTCCTTAAGGAGACTGAGCTTTTGTAGTTTTAAATGTCATCCGGTTTCCACCATTTGATGCCTGCCAGGCCCCGGTGGTATGACTCAGAACAGTGCACTGAATGCTTGCTTTGAAATAGGAAATCAAGGTTGGGGGTGGTGGTGGGATTTTTAAATGAAAGAGAAAAAAAAAAACAAAGAAAGGTGACAGTTCATCTTTTAGCACTGTGTTAAGGTATATTTTCTCAGCATCACTTGGTCTTAAATCTAAGCATCTTATATTCAGTTAAGCATTAGATGCTTGCACACTTTAGCATTAGTGGTTTTGATGTTTTGTAAAATTAGATAAAACCAACTCATTAGAACTAAATGGGGGTTTATGAATTGGGTTTTCTTTTGGCTTTGCTATCTCTTTTTAAAACCATTGACAGCAGTGTGCCACTGCTGTATTACACCAGGAATAAGGGGTTGCTACATTAGACTTTCAGCTGAAGGGTTACCTAAATATTCTCATGTTCAAATCAGAGTATTCAAGGCAGTGCCCTCTCCTGTTGTACAATCTTTTATTTTTTATTTGTATTTGAAGGTCATTATTTCATATGAAAGCATATCATATCCGTATGGTCACTTTGCAGTCAAATTAATAATTGCACTCTTCTAAGTGTCATAGGAACTAAATTTCTTTAGAAACCCAAATTAAATAATATGGTTTCATATTGAAGCATTCAAGTAATATTTATTTGAACTTCCTGTCATAATTTTTAGTTCGGCCATGTGGGTTTATTTCACAAAATGTACTATGCGGATTTCACATTTGAACACAACAATTCAAAGTATATTGTCAAAATATAATTTTTTACATAAATCATATTTATATTTTTATTTTAATTTTTGTTGTGACTTTTTAATATTTTATCAACATGACTAAGTATTTTGGTGTACATATGTTGTGATAAATTAAATATACTATTGCGTTTAGACACTTGATTTAGTCAACCAAATTTCCAAGGAAATTACTGCTGTTGCAACATATACTGTTGCAACATACGTACTGCCCTTAATTTTAAGTGCTAGTATAACACAGTAAAGATGGCCTTTTACGATTGCTAGGATGGAAGGATTAAAAAGGCAATATGATTGTAGTCCCCTGCTGAGTCCTTGAAATAGTCGCTATGTAAAAATGGCCTTTTACAATTGCTGGATGGAAGGATTTAAAAGGCAATATGAATATAGTCCCCTGCTGAGTGCTTGAAATAGTCACTATGTTCCATATCTTAAGCACAAAATATCCCATCTTGGTAGACATGAAATTAAGTATAATCTCGAATTAACTCTGATTGTCACTTCACATCTAATTCTAGTTTGCTCATAGTAATTTTGACTATAGTAAAAACCTGCAGAGGTTTTTGTTTCAGAATTTTCATTTAGTGTACACAGAGAAAGCAATTATATGAACCTTCTTGCTCTTTCATCACAAAAATAAGCAGATTTCTCAAAGTGACACATGAGCATCACTGAGATTTATTTTTGTAAGTGACTACAAAGCTTTCTAAAATATCCTTTCTGTCCAGAGTTCCTTCCTGGGAATAATTTACCCCAGTTTTTCAATCTTCTCTTCCCCATTGCCATGTTTTAAGTGGGGAACAGCGACAAGATCCCATCCTACCAGGAGTCTGCAGAAGTCTAACAACTGTTGAAGTGATGTATCACCAGTGAATTGCGTTGACTAGAAGACAATTCAAAAAGAATAAGTTTTGCTTATTAAAATAAAATGTTGTAATAATAAGAAGAAGAAAAAGAAAAACAACAATAACTACCACCCAATTGAAACCACAAATTCTTCACTCAAAATGTAGTGGTTTTGGGTTTGGAGGGGGAGTGTGTACTTAGGTGTTTAGAATTTGCTGCTATGAATATCAGCTGTTAAAATTAAGGAGAATTCTGTTCCATGCATATCGCTGAGTAGATTAAATGCTCTTTTGATAAATCTTAGTAAAATTCAAATCTTTTCCTGATTTTTCATCAGGATATGCTGCAAGTATTTATTGCAGAACCAGACAACATAGCATTGGTGTGGACTTCTTTGTCCTGTGCTTGTAATCAGAGGGAATTATTTTATGCTATCCTTTGTATACACTTGTCAAAACCACAAGAAAAAGGCAGATTCAAGTGTGATTGCTCAGAATTTGACCTTTCCCACATGTCAAACCCCCTCTTATTTCAAGACTAATTGTTTCTATGACCAGCTTAAAACCTTTTGTTCTGTCCTTGTTTCGCTGATAAATTTTGAAATGCCTTTGTGTTCCCATTCTCCCCTATTTTTCCTATATAGGGAAATCAATAGTTGAGGTCTCCTCTTTTCTCCTGTTAGCTGGCATGTCCTTCCCAGCGCGTGTCCTAGTCAGAACCCTTATTTCCTCTTGGCATATGACTAGAGCTGTTCACCATCTTGCAGTTGAGCCTTTGTCAGTGCCTTTCTGAAGAGCTGCCAGTCTCTACTGGAAACACTTTTATTGGCACATCCTAGCACTTAGCTTTTCCACAGTGAAAATGTACATAGCTCATCATCATCCTGTGACAGAATGTGACCTTTCTCCTTTCCTGCCATTTCTTACTGATAGCTCCTTGCAACGGTTATGTTGCTACTTAATGAACTGTGATTTCCTAAGTTTTGATCACTTCTGCTTAACTGAGGTAATGGAATGTCTTTATTAAACACCTTTCTCTATATGGACATAATTGTAGAGACCTATCCAAAATATGCAATGTTAACTTACTTATCAATGTAATTTCAGCAATTTTCACTGTTCACTTACGTAATTGAATTCTGAAATTGGATGGCAATCCTTATTTAAACAACAAGCTTCTGAAGCCAATGAAGCTCTTCTGTGCACCAAAACATCATTAGAAATCATAATAAAAAATTCCAATATAATTTTGTTGAATTTTAACAATGTTTTTTTTTAAAGAAAAAGACTACTGAGTTCACAGATTTGATTAAAATCAGGTTTGGCTCCATCAGTACTGAAGGGCATAAAAATGCTTAGGTAGGGACAATATACTTTTATTTGCAGCTTTCTGCCCCAGTAACTGTCTAAGGACAGACAGCTTGAACAGATATTTTTTTTCCATTGTCTTCTCATAGGTGTTGTTGCTGCTGTGTATTTTAACCAACATGTATTTTTTATAAGGTTGTGAAATAGGTCCTGTGAAATTATCAAAAGCTTTACAAATAAAAAAAAAAGTCTAACTCATCTCTTAACTCATACACTCCCTTTTTCAGTGTCACAAAACAATTCAAGTGAAAAACAGTAATATCTGAAAATAGCTGAGGCAACAAGGCAACATTTAGTCTCTTTCTTTGACCTTTTCCTGTCTGTTGGGGAAGATCTGCACTGTTTTCATCAAACAAGGGCAGACTTCAGTCAGTGCTGTCAGCCTTATCTCACAGCAAGAGCCATATTATAACACACGCAGGGAAGGACATGGACTGATTTCCAGTGCATCATTAGTACAAAGAACTCATCAGTCAAATAACTGATGCTACCAAACACACTACTTTAGCTTCAGCATTCTTCATGAAGTCCAACAGACCACAAGATGATAAAAGATTACTGTTTTTCACTTGAAATTTAGAAATTTATCAGAAAAAAAAGCTGTAACATGGTTTTGGGAGAATTAATAAAATATGTACTCAAACAAAACAAACCAAAACAAAAATTAGAAACCTTCCAGTTTTGAGTTTTCTTAGCTTGAAATGAGTAGGAAAGCCAAAGAAACACTCAAACAATTAATAGGAAGATGCACTATGTGTACACGTGTGAATATAGTAATTTGTGCAGAGCAAGAAATAGCTGTGACGATGCACATACATTTTAGGAACTGAAAAGTATACATACAAACTGGAGAATTCCAAAAGAATGTTTTACATTTATTTCACCACTCTGCTGATGATTCTGCTTACATTGATTTGGTCTTTCTTATACCAGGTTACCATCTTGGTACATGCTTACTGCTGGGCTGACCTATTTTTACAGTATTGAAAGGAATTTCAATAACTTGAAATTTTGTTTTGCAAATTTCCTAACATCAAAAGTAAATAATTCTAAAAATATTTCTAAGATATATTTGAATTTGAATTCCTTCTTTGAATTTCTTCTTAAATTTATATATGGATTGCAACAATAAAAAGCGTTCTGAGCATCACACAGAAATAGCGCTTCAAATGTTTTGTTTTTATCACTGACCAAAAAAATTGCCCAAGATGCATGGGATTTAACTAGAAGCAGATGGAACTAGAAATATCGATTAACAAGGGACTAGTGAAGATGCTGGATGATTAAACCAAATATTTAGCTCATTCTTTCAAATTTTTGTGTGTGATTGGCAAAGCCCTTTGCAAAAATTCCATATTATTATCTTAAATTTGCAGATGGGGAAGAAGCAGCAATACAGTACATCAAAGGGGGTACCCCTTTGGTGTCAGTAAACAGTGCTTATTTGTAGAAATTTAGAACTCTGTGGTTTGTTCAAAATGTGCAGCAATGTTGCAACCCTCTCTACAAGGAAAATCATCACAGAGAAGACAATTTTATCTCTTGGCAGGTTGCTTTTGTTCTTGTAATATTTTCTGTGGCTAATCAAAAAGCTGCATATTCACTAAGGACCTGCTTCACAAAAGTTCTTAAGTGGGACACGTTTTAGTGGGATCAAAGATACACTTAATAGGATTTTCATTTTCAAAATAGGCCCCTGAGTTTCCAGCATTTGGAGCAAGCATTCTGCAGGGCTGCAGAGCCTGCAAAGGGGAAACAGAATTTCCAATTATAGGTAGACAGCAGATGTAGTTTTAGGTTCAACTAACATTGTGTGACCTCCATGTTTTACTGTATTCTGCTAGATATGTCACAAGAAGCACTCGTAAATATCTCTGTTCTCTTTTCTCCTCCACCTCTGCTAGGACTGCCCAGGTCATCCAAGTCTTGCCTGTGTTAATAAACAATAAAGCTCTCAATAAACCAGGATTCTCCTACTTTAGGTCACCATTGTCCTTGCAAGACTAGAAAAAGCGGCTAGAGAATATTTTTAAACCTTCCATTTACTGGCAAATGAAGAAGATCTTAGATCAGCTCCTGCCTTAGAGGAATATAACCATATGGCCTCACATAGTAACGCTCATCATTGAATCAATACTATTTTTCATTTTGTATTTTAAGGAATTAAATAAATCCACATACAAATTCTACATAGGTGCCTGCTTAGATACTTATAAACTGTAACATGAAAGTTTGTATGACCATTTTCTGCCCTCAGAATTGTAGAAATTCTGTCCCTGCTCTTGCTTATAAAGGTTGAGAAGTGATAGGACATACAAGATTCAGCAGTAATAACTGATGCTGTGTGGGTCTGTACCAGCACTGGAACCAAGAATTTAGCTGCAGTATAGAGTGTAATTCTATTTTCTGTCCAGAAACATGAAAACAAGATCTAAATCTAGGTCAAGCAGTTGACACCTGCTTTGTTAGGTTTCACGTTTCTTTCTAGCACTTCCTTAGTGTGTATAATTGAGACATTTACCTGCCCAAAATGAAGGAAATGCTAAAATGCAAATCTGGTTTGAAGCACTGGTATGAAGTACTGTTGCTGCACTCCTTGCAGCCTCTTTAGGGCTTTGTCTGACCACTCCCCCAGCTGACAAATCTGACTCTTCCTTCACTTGTAAATAGCTCTGACCAAAATGTAAAGACTGGCAGGTGAGTACCCCCTTTTTAAAGAAAATGTTAGTGAGATTCGGTGTACTAAGCCAAGTTCTGTAACTATTGTCTGGGAAACCTGAGGCTGCTTTACTGAGGTGAATGGAGTTCCTCTGGTGCACAGTTGTTGACATCTAAATAAACTTGTGAATTAACATTGTTTAAATAAAAATGTGGGTATATTGAGGGGAAGAGACCTTTCTTATTATGGAGCTAGCATTAGGCTCCCTTATCTTCCAGGAGACCAGAAATCTAGATACATAAGGCTGAAAGAAATGGATATGCTCACACAGTGTGAGAATAATTTTTGTCTTTGAAAAGTATGTGAATGAGTTTTGAGGTTTTAAGAGAAAAGTGCTGTAGTACCCACAGACCTGTGCTAGTACATGCAGGAAGTGTCCAGGCATAAATGCATTATTGTTCTAATAGAAGAAATTAAAGCAAGGTCTTGTTCCCTCCCTTCTCCCAGGCAAAGTTATGGCCCAGCAAATCACAGGGAGGAAAGAGATGTCACAAATTTGTCTGGTTGAATTCCAGATCCTGATTATCCTTTCCATTTGCCTAAGGGACAGCACAGCCGATCTAAGCTGACTGTAAAGCATCTCTGGTAAGAGTGATTTGGATAGCCTAAGGATCTTATATTTAAATGCGACTTAAGTGCACTACTAATTTTGTTCCATTTGAAGGAAAGATATTTGTGGAAAATTACATAGACCTTGCCTAAGTTGTCCAGCACAGCAAAATCCACATACAGATGGAAGTGAGATTTTATCATTGTTTCTGTGGTTCCTTCAAAGGACTGTAGAAAGAGTTTGCAGTTTTCTTAACTATCCCTGCTATTCCATTTCAGTGCTCAACACATGTGTGGGAGAAGCAGCGGATCAGTGTTTGCCCAAATCCACAGAGGGCTACCCTTGTGCTCTCTTCAGTGGTTTCTAGTCAACTGCAGTAAAAGAAACTTAGGAAAATTTCTGCTATGATGGTCTAATCTGGTGATCTATGCAGGCATTCACTGTACACAACAAGGAGAATTGTGTGACTCCTGCCTTTGGTTGTGTGTAGCTGTACCGGGGATGTTATGAGAATCCAGTACGCAGCAAGGAAAGAAGCTCATTAATCATAGCATGGACCCGGGCTTCCACTGAGATTTGGCTGAGTCTTCTTGTGACTTATATAAAAGTCTTTCAATAATAAAATATTGGAAGGAGCAATTCATGTTATCCAGAAAAAGATTCAGTATGAAGAACACAGTAAAATAGATGTGGAGTACTTCACAAGCCTCTTGATAGATGTGCGAAATGCAGGTGAAACACAGCAGCCATGTGGCAACGTACTGCAACAGCGCGTGGCAATGTAAATAAAAATAAAGAAAACTGTCACACTCTTCAATAAATATTTAATATAGACCAAATAGCCCTGGTTTTCCCAAGAGATTTCTTAGTCTCTCTCTGTCTCAAATTATTGTGTTGTTTTACAGTGAACTGTAGCTGTCTTTCAGAGAGAAATAAAGGGATTTTCTTAGAGAGAACTAAAGGCGTTAAAATAAGTAGAAGTTTAACATTTCAGGAGCAGGCTTAGTGATTTTCAGTCCACGCTTTCAAAAATTTTTCGTAAAATAAACACAATCATTACATTACTTACATAAAGCTTAAAATTAACAAAATTACTGAAATTTCAATGTTACAATCTTTCCTCCTGTAAGCTCTCTGACTGAACAAATCAAAGGCTTGATGTTAGGATATAGATACTTTACTTTAGCTTGCACTGTAAAAATATTTTTTATTAGTTTCATGTCATTGAGACCAAACCTGGAGCATCTAAATCTGAAAAATATTAAAACCATCTAATTGTATAATTAACAAGTGCTTACAACATACTCTCTAGAAATCCAGACTCACCACGCTCACTTTTTCTGACTACTGCTCAAACGTGCAGAAAGTGAGCACTATTTAGTGACAATAAAAATGATAAATATGGAGATTATCTTTGTGTCCACTCAGTTCATCTTCCAAACGAACTGTCTCAACCATTAGTCTTTGTCATGGAAGACTTTCTGACACATACTGTCATTTGAGGTGTTGTGTTGTCACAATATCAGCTGGCATTAAAAAAGTAAAGAGAAAAAATAATAAAATCAATATTACTTGAGAAGATCAGCCCTGGCCTGTTGTTGGATTCAGGCAAAAGATGACTTCACTGCAGGTTCTGTTTATTGCTGCAGTACCCATGTCTAATATAGTAGTTCCATTTTACCATGGAAACAGACTCATCTTTTTATTTCCAATCACAATCAGTATGGTATTGTTCAGTTGGCTTATCTGTAAAGCCTTTCTAATTGCAATTTTTGGGTTATAATTGCACATGGTCCTGGAAGTTAAACTTTCCCGGCGCTGGGAAAGGAAAGGCAGTTAAAATTAAAGAATATGTAAAGAAATAGTTTTCCAAAATGGGGACTTTGCAATTAAGTGAGAAACAGTACATAATTTTACTGAATGGCTTCATTTTAACCACATTTACTAAAAGGACAAAAGAATGGCATTTCTGTGACTCTGGAGTAGTATAGTTTTGGAGATGAGAAATACCAACCGTATTTCTGCCATGAATGCTGCAGAAATTAATGAGTGGCATTGCAGTGATGAATACATTACCATTTTTCCTGTCATTTGATTGTGATTATTTTGAGATATGTGTAAGAAATCTCATGTCTGAGAATAAAATTTCACATTTATAAGACCAATGCTGTAAACCATTTTCATTCAGAGGCATGAAAGCTAGATTTTCAACATAAATTAATAGATTGCCATTGAGGGTAGCAAATGTTCACCTATTTGCTTATGTCAGAAAAGCTATGATTATTACTTGTGATGTTAGCACATGACACACAATAAAAAAATTTAAGAAATATATTCTAAGCTATCTTTACCTGTGTGATTGGCCCTACTTGATGTGCCAAAAGAGGACAAAGGCTGAGGACATCAACACTGCAACACATCAACACTGAGTTAAAACAAAATAGCTAGAGTGCAAAATGGCAACCTCCAAAGAACGCTGGCTAAAAAGTTCATTTTAATTTAGTTTTGTTGAACTTGCCAGGTATGATGAGAACAGAAATTTTTCTTTAAGCAGATTCTGAATGAAAGTGAGAAGAATAAAGAGGAAACAAATGCTTGCGGAGAACATCCAGAAAAGAGTGTGGAGCGGTAGTCACAAGTAGTAAATGGAGCAGAGATGGCCACGGGAGTAGTGTGTCCTATGCATTTTGCAGCAGGTGAAATAGTGCAAACAAGTAAAAATATAAACAGGCTAAAGGGACCAGTGTATTTTATCCTCTGTCTTAATAAATGAAAAATCGTTTTAACAGAGAAAGACATTTTTGAATATTTAAAGCATGACAGTGATAGAACATGTTGTAAGAGTGGGAGAAGTTTCTTTTCTAACAGAAGCTGAAACACATAAAATTGTCTTATAGAGAATGATTTCTTCAGCCTTCTTTATATCACTAAGGAGGCATCATGCTGAGCATTTAGATTGGAGACAGATCAAAATGCAGATGCTTTATTTGGTTACCTTAATAGCTTAATAGGCTTTGCGGATTATTTGTCTCACAAGCCTTTTTGAGCTTATAAAGTCCTAATGTATTTGTTATTAGAAATTATGAGCTCAGTCCCAAAAACTCTTACTTGTATGAGCACCTTGGTGTGTTGCCTGATTGTTAAGGGTCTGCAAGACCACCATTCTGTGCTTACAAAAATATTGCAGAAGACAGGAAGTGCAAGAGATTCCCAAGGGGACCCAGTTAGCTTCTAAAATGGCCTTGTTCCACTCCACTCAGTCTCTCTTCCTAAGGATTTTTGCTGCATTTGCATTCATGCTAACCAAAAAGCAAATGGATTTATGTGGTAGATATTAATCAAAACTGTATTTATTTAAAAACTGTGGGTTTGGGTGGCACTGATGAGGAAGAGGAGTCATCATCTAGAGTAGGAGTGTCAGGCTACAAAGTCTGTTCAACTGCATTTGAATTCAGGAATCTAGCTCCTCACAAATATACTCTACAATACGCCTCTCCTAGTTTGCCATGGTTTTTCCAGAAATAAAATTACACTGCTGTTGTCCCCTAAACTGCTGGGTGACTATCCATTTGTTTCCAGATGTTTCTCTCATTCAGTGGTGTAGTTCAGGGAGAAGAGAACAACCAACCATTGCTGCAAGACCTTCTGGGTCAACCAGCATAAATGTGTACATTTTGGAGTGAACCAACAGGGGTCATAATTGCATCTCTCCATGACACTTATTCAAAACAAATTCAGGAGACAAATTCGCTGCCAGCAGAGTAGTTCTGTCAATCTCTTGTGAAGAAATTAGATTTGCACTGCATGGCATTTTCCACCCAGCTATTTAATATTCTCTCAGATATTTCTGACCACAGCAAAGGTCATATGTAACTTTTACTCTGAGATCAGTGACAGACCTTGCAGAAAATCTGGCAGTTTTACAGAAAAATGCAAGACAAGACAGTGAATACGTTAGTGCTATAAAACTTACAAATGAAAAAGAAAAAGAAAGAAAGAGATAGTAAGACTGATTCAGAAACTGCTGAGGGAAAAAAAATAACATAATTAAATGGTCCTTCTTCTAAAAGTATCAAACCGAAGACCAGAACAGAATCAGACTAAGAATCCTTAATCAAACCTTTTCTGCAGGAGATTCTGAAACCTTTTTCATTTAGCATGTGGAATGGGATTATTTCTGTTTAAGACCCTAAAATTTTAATTCTCTTTAAAGAAGTTTAAAAAGGCATAGGAAAAGGGGGGTTTTTTTGTTCATGTGCAAGGGTGAGTCACCTACTACAGAAAGCTGAAGTTTTCCTTAAAAGAAGCCAAGAAACTAAGAAAAAGCAGCTTTGAAGAAGCCAATACCTTTTACCCATAACTTTTTCAGGAACCCTTGGTCTTGGTACAGTCATGGCTGAAAAGTTTTGCTCATACCTTGGAGGAGATAAAAACAAAAATACGGGATATAATATATAAGAAGAAGGTTTGCTTCTCAGTATATACTAGACTAGCTCTTGTATAGTGCCACACCACCATGCTCAGCCCTTTAATGCAGAAACGAAACTTACTTGCTTTAACTTGTTTAATCCTAATAAGTGGCTTATGCCAATCTACATTTACAGGGTTGTCCTCACAAGGATAAAGGGGCAAAAATAGCATTTTATAAATGAAACTGAGATTCATCGTCATAGTTTCTGAAATCAGAAGAATTTGTAGGTATTAGACACTAGGCATGACTTTGAGTAAGCAATAAATAAGGCAAATTTAGAGGAGATAAATGACCTAGAAGATTAAATACTTTTTTTTCACCAAGAAAAAGCAGTTCATAAAATTTAGATCACAATGCAAGATTTCTCTTCAACTAATGAAAGAAGGAAGCAAATGAAATAAGAAAATCTAATTTTTTTTTTCTACAAAAGTCAGGCATGCAGACATCACAATAAACTGTGAGGTCCTAGATGACAAAAACAAAGTGGAGAAATTATTCTAATTCTCCTTTCTGTACAGGGCTGCACATTCTGAGAGACAAAATGCCTGAAGTAATTAAACAAATTCGTGCTCCAATTAACTGTTGGAAGAATTACATGAAAATTGATAATAAAAGACTTGCTGCAAAGGCTTTAAGTCACTCTATTTCAATTAAATAGCAAGCAGGGTATGATTATAAAAAATTCATAGTTCAGTGATGCCAGTGAAAAAAAGCTTCTCTTTCTAAATATATTTTATATGAACAGAATCCACACTGCCACATCAGATTTTTACAACTCTGTGTGTAAGTTCTTTTTTTGCAGAACTTTTGATAAAAGTCATAAGGTTTTGTTTGTTTGGAGCATTTCTACTTCTGGTTCTGTTGGTGTTGTGATATATGCAGTATCTTTCTTACTAGGTTGTCGAAGTACCTCCATCAGAGACATATGAAGGCTCCTTTGTGGGTATTCTTTCATGGTCCTGGAAGGCATAATTATCTTGTGCCACAAATATTTCAAGATCCACTATGATTTTCATAGGAAAAGATGCAATCATAGATCTCAGGATTAGTCTTCCTTGGGAAGTTGTGGTTGGACAGATTTAGTCAACAGGTCTGCATTTCTCTGGAAAATTTCTGTCCTGTGTTTCTGAGAGACAAATAACATAAATCAGTGCCTTCCCCCCAGATCAGTGGTTAGAATTCAGCCTGCCCCTGGATCTGTGACTACTTCTCGAGCAGAGAAGAAACACTTTATAGACAGAAAATATAGGCAGTCGTTTGCTCTTTTATTTAATGAGAAGATAGGTAAGAGAAAAGCACCACTGATTCTGTGGGTAGCACATTTTCTTCAGGTTAACAAAAACTTGTACTTTCTGTGTTTTGGCAGCATTTTTTCTGTTTTAGTTTTCCATTTCTTGCCTTGTTTTCATCCAAGATACCATGCCTTTTTCTGTGGCCTAAACCAAAGAATGGGGGTTTTTTACTACAATTTGCAATTACTACAATTTCAGATTAAGCTGGTATAGTCATGTTAACCAATTTATTTCCATCAATGGAATTAATATATGTAGCTTCTCCACAGAACTGATAAGAATCTGGAGAGCACTTTTTCCAAAGAGCGTACAAAAATTTATATTCTTTGTTGGCATTTAGGTCCAAAGTCTTTGGTGAAATGACCAGTCCATTCCCATGCAAATCTGTATTTTACCATTCTCTAGCCATGCCCAAAAGATGGCTAGGGATTGGAAATGCTGTAATAAATTCTGTTGGTAGCACAGAATCTGCAGTCACCCAGGTCGATTCCCCAGTGCTTTTTTCACAGATGGCCTTACTAATCCAGCTGACAGGAGCAGCTCTTCTTTATACCCAACCTGAACAAGCCTTCAGCTAGAAATGAGACACGAAAGGGTTGGAATCCTGTTATAGTTCCTGCTTTGCCATCCTTTAATGAGCTCAGAGAGTAGTTTATAATGTTGTCCTTGCTTGCCTGTGAGACTGACTGCAGCGGAGGCCAGGAGTGAAAGCAGAGAGTGGTGTGGCACGTGGCTGAGCCACAGCGTGACTGCTTGGTGGTGTGGGACGCTGCCCTGGATGCTGCTGTTGGGAGTGGCCAGGCATTCCTTTATCTGGGAGAAACAGTGGCACAACTCACCATAATTTGTTGTAGTGTTAGGAAAGGAATTTTCATCGTGTATTGGTTTTTTTTTAAACAGCTATTGCTGTGAGAGCTGACTAGCATAGGTAGGATATGAGGTGACTTAATGTTTTTTGCAGAAATATTCAGGCAATTGATCTTGTTGGAACAGTTGAACTCCCCAGAGTTTGATCTAGCTTGCCAGGGTAAGTAACTGGATCTTGAGCCCACAGTTTTCCCAGCTCTCGGTGTTGTGTGTCAGACACGTGTGACTTTAGACTACACCAAAGTCTCGAATTTTTTTGCAATTAGCTGTTTGCTAGGAGAGGCTCCAGGCTGAGCTGACAAAATCCCAACAATCTTCAGGGTGGAGGTAGAGCCTGATTGTATGACTTCAAAAGTCCTTGTCAGGAAAAGTCTGGGAAAAGTTATTAAATAGGAGCACATCCAACAGATAAACTTTATTATGACCATAATAAAATCATAATTTGCATTGCAAAATGTGTCTTTTATTCTCACTGTATTTTTGCTTTATATCTGACAAATTAGGAGGTGGGCACCTTCTTTCAGCATGCTGTGGAATAAATATCACCTCTTTTCCTGCATGCACAACCAGATCCTGCTCTCAATTAATTTAGTTTTATGCTAATCCCATGAAATTAATTCAAAGGGGTGTGAAATCAGACTTTGAGCCATTTTTTTTGTTGTTGTTTTTATCTGTTGGACATATGCCAGTGTCCCCTGTACTTGTTATTTTTTTTATTAAGATTGTGATTTTACATGATCTTCTTAATTTTTGTCATGTAATTGCTAAATTGTTGCAATATGAAGCAACGCAGATTTCCCAGGCAGGTGCAAAAGAAAAGCCCTTTATTGCAAAAACCCAGCCTTTTTAAGGAGTTAGCCAGTTACCAGTTTACATAATTTTAAAGCATAATTCAACCAACCACCATACACCATGATGTGTACATATGATGGTCACACAGCATGTTTTTCTACCCCTAATTTAGCTGTGTCTCTTTCCCTCAGTCCTCTCTACTTTCAGGCCTGAGCCATGAAGGCAATGGCAGCAAGGCCTTCATGAAGCACTAAATCTCTGGGAACCAGAAGGCACAGGTTTTGGCAATTCAGATTTACCTAGAATGTTGAAAAATGTGATTGGTTTGAGAGGCAATTTCTGTGATTGTACATAGGAAAGTTCAGTTTGCACACAAAACACTGTTACCAGGAATTGAGCACAGACAGTTCTAATGATTCCATCCCTTTCAGTAAGCATGGTTTTGAACCAAAAGATAAAAAGAGATTTTAATATAACAAGCACACTTCAGATATCACCATTGACATCCACAGCACAACTGCAGGAATACTATTTATGAAGCATATTAAAAATAAATGTACATACACAGAGATGTCGACTGTAAAATTGCCAGTAAAGCAAACAGGAGGCAGACAGACTTTGGGAGTTCTAAGAGGTATTTGTCCTCATTCTGTCCACACACTGTTTCACAAATGGAAAGATGACAAGATTCAATTCAATTTATTCTTTTGACTCCCTTTATCAGCATTGCAAGCACAAAAGTTGGTTAATGTAAAAGACCATGTATAGAACTCCATATAATAAAAAGTAACTTAAATTCATAAAATCCTGATTGGATACTCACAAACTCCTGCATGAAAGATCCATGTTTACTAACAATTTAGCTTGAAACAGACTGCAGTTATCTTAATCTCAGGTGACCATTGTGGAAAGAATCATGTGAGCCTTGTTCACATGATTGCAGAATGTGAACAAGTGCTTGCAGAATGATTGCAAAATCATATTGAACTAGAAGCATGTAGATTCACAGCAATGGGAAATTTCCAGTTTATGGATTACTTCCTAACAGATTAAGACTGCAAAGCATATAGTGACTTCTGTTTTACCTTAACTAGAAGTTTTCTTTTTATGACTAATTTAATTGTATTAAAATGTTATCCTGGCGAACTAGGTTGTTCCACCTGAAGCAACCAGATTTTTGAAGATCCAGCAGTATGTGCACTACCTGGAAACAGATTTATTTTGGGACTTAAAAGCAAAAGACTTGCTAACCTGGAAAGTAGCCACAGGAACTGAAGTTTGGCTACTAAATAATCAGCAAATGTATGTACTAAGGCTCAGAAAGTATTTTTACTTGTCTTAATGGTATTCATACCCAGTGTATTTCATTAAGAGGGCTCAGCTTTGCTGTGCAAGTTCAGCTCTTAGCTTTGAATCCCCTTTGTCTTGGGTGACCTCACTCAATGCATGGGTGTAGTTTTTGTTAAAAATTCTCCCCAATCCTTCCATTTTGTGTACCTTTTATGCTGAAGAAAGACTATTTGGGCTGGGTGGTATTGAAAGCAGTGGGATATAATAGCCTTCTTGTTGCTAAGTGCAGATAGTTATGACCACACTTTACTGAAAGCAGGTAGCTGAAACAGTGGGAGCAACCCTCTCAGATACAGAGGTGTGCCAGTCCCTGAAACAGAAGTGTTCTTGGTGGACTGGATTTCCATGGGCATTGTGTGATGTGCCTGCCAATGAGATAGGAGAAAAAAGAGGCAGCAGGAAAGTCTAAGATACAATGAAAGAAGCACAGGTTCCAGGGGAAAAATCATGAGAGAAAACCTCATAACAGCCTACAACTTCCTCTCAGAGGAAGCAGAGGGCCAGGCACTGATCTCCTCTCTGTGGTGACCAGTGACAGGACCCAAGGAAATGGCCTGAAGTTGTGTCAGGGGAGGTTTAGGTTGGATATTCAGAAAAATTTTTTCACCCAGAGGGTGTTTGGGCAGTGGAACAGCTCCCTGGGGAAATGGTCACAGCACCAGCCTGACAGAGTTCAAGAAGCATTTGGACGTTGCTCTCAGGCACATGGTGTATCTTGGGGCTGTCCTGTGCAGGGCCAGGAGCTGGACTTGATGATCCTTGTGAGTCCCTTCCAACCCAGCATATTCTATGATACTGTGATTTTATGACAGAGGCAGACTGTGCATTTGAGGAGTACCTGATGGCTAAAAGGATGCTTACAGCTGGGGGTAATGGCATGGTCTTGTGCTTGTGACCCCCGCAGTGCTTAGACATACAAGACTTTAATTTTAACTGTAGTTGAATGGAATGACATAAAAAATGGATGGAGTTACTGTGAGTTTCTCTTCTCTTGCTAATTAAAAGACCTTGCAGATTGTGATTTTGGCTGGTGTCTACAATAACATTTCTCAGTAAAAGTCTCTGAGAAATTTCATGTTTTGTAGTGAAGCTCACCTGGCAGCTTACAGGTGAATAAATGCTTTTGTCATAGGCTGTAAATGGGAAAAAGGGTGAAACACAGATGAGAGCATGAGGTAGCTGCTTAGGCTGCCACCCTCACTACTTCACCATGAACTTTCTCCTGCTTTCTTGTAGATGCAGTTTCCTATTACATCCATGTAAGTCCTCCCTCCAGTACATTTGCTTTTCCTAGTGCCTTATTCTCTTTGATCACAAGGGGAATTATCCTTGGAGCTGTATGTTTAGCTTAACTATTAATTAGGAAGCTGTTCTGGGAGGACCAGACTTTGGAGGGAAGAGCAACATGAGCCACTGCTTCGGCATGAACAGTGGTTTCCCTGTGGGCATCTGGGTGCTAGTTGAAGGTACAAATCAGCAGTGTGAAAGACAATGTGAACTAGGCTGATGAAGGAAGGTGAGCACAGAGATTTTCTGTCTATCCTTGTCTATGCCATGATGTACACAATTTCTCTAATGATCCAGACACTGAGAGCCAATATGGGGGAGGTCTGATTTAAGATCTTAATGTTATAACCCTGCATTTAGGAAGAACAGTGTCATTTTGGTCTTCCTGCCTCAGTTTCACCTCTTGGCTCCAAAGGATTTAAAAATAACCTGGTATGTGCATACTGCAGATTGTCCAGAACACGTCTGGTGATCTCTAGAATCCCAGCATGAAGGGATGCTCTTGATTTCAGAGCCACAAATCTTAGATCTCTGTCATCTTAGTACCAAGCAGAACCTTGTAGAAAAATAGTTAAAAGGCAGGAGTAATCAGAGTAAGACAGAAGCTAAAGTCATCCTCTTTTTTCTTCTCCTAATTTGAAGAAAACTCTTTTATTTTCTGGTTGTAAATGAAATTTGGAAATCTGACTTACATTTCTGTCCACAGCTCCATCAGGCACACTCTCAGTACAGTGTTGGCTTCTTATCTGCAGGTTCTTCTGTAAAATTTCTTCTCTATTTCTTCATAAAAGATTTTCTCCCTACTATTTCTTACCCCCACACCAGGTATAAGACAAAACCTTAGATGGCATTTCCATGTTCCATTTGATAAGAAGGAACTAAGAGGCAGCAATGGAAAAGCTGAAAATAGTTATCTGAAGGATGAATATAGAGGCAGATGGTGTTCAATGTCAGTTAGAAGGACAGTGAGCCTGAAATACTGTTGGGTCAAATAGGTAAAATTAAGATTTTTTTTTTTATTATTAATACTTTGTCTTGGACATGATGTCTAGTTTCACTTTGTAAAACTGAAAACATGTACCATAATCCAGTTAATGGGTGAATAAAAAAATTAAACCAACATATTTTAATTTTTTTTCCTCTCACAATGTTGAAGAATCAGTCTAACATCCTATGGGATGTAAAAAGCACAAGTGTTCTGTCTGCTTTGATTACATGAATTCTCATATAATTTTGTAAACCCATAAGACTTGTTAGAGACATAAATAGTCCAAAAATTTTGAAAATCTTAGATGTTTGTTAGCTCACAAAACATTGTAAGAGGTACATTTTGATCCTTTACCTATACCTATTGGAGATGCTGGTCTCAAAGAAGATTTGCTTTGTAGCTTATTGAAATGAACCTCTATGTTGTGCTCTGTAGGAGATGCAAAACCCAGAAGAGCACAGTTAATTGCTGAAGAGAGGGCAGTCATACCCAGTATGCCCCTAAAGAAAGCAGCCCTGTTCATAAGAACAAAATTCTTTACAAACAGTGTCTCTATTCCTAGTTTACAGATGGGGAAGTGGAGGAACAGAAGCTGACTGCCAGATTTTGCCTACTAGACTGGTGTAAAACTAATACCCATGGTACTGCAGCCCACAGCTGCCAGCATGCTCCCATGGATGACGATTTTATGTTTCGAAACATTATTTGAAATATTTGTACCTCAATACTAACTGTATTGGTGATGCTTTCCCTTAGCCCTGCTCTCTTTTTTTTTTTTTAATGTGTCTGTGAGTCCACTTTAAATGTTATAATTGTTGCATGGAAAAGGTAGTCCTTCAGGATAGGCAAGGCTTTCCCTTTGGCCAGTGTTCTGCATTCCATTCTCTGTCCCTTTCTAACGCTGGGGGAGACATCCACTGTTAGCAATACTCAGCCAGCTTTCTCAGTGTCGTTCATTATTTTATATGCCCCTCACACATTTGCTCATATTCTTCTTGCAGTCACTATCCTGAGAGCTAGGTCAGGCCTTTCTACCAGCTGACAATAAAGCTGACAGAGATCCTGGTAACAAAAAAGTCACCTGGAGGGGAAAGGCAGCCGTGAAATAAGATGATGGAAGTGAGCAGATCTTGGTGGAGCAGGGATGTGATGAGGGCAGCTGAGGGTGCGCTGATTCAGCCTTCCCTCCCTATGGGCTGTGCAGGCTGGTTTCTTCTCTGCAGCTGGAGCTGTCCTTCAGGATCTCCAGGGTGCTGGAGGTGGAAAGGCAGTGAAACTGCAGACTTTTTGCCCTTTGGATGAATCCTCTGCAGTACACAGCCAACTGACTGCAGTGACATTTATTCAGGAGCTGCAAATCAGCATAGCAACAGCCGCAGTTGAGATTTGTCAAATATCTTCCCCTCTGGGAATTATTGTGACCACTTCTAAGGCCAACTCTGAAACCTCCGTAATCTGTAACAGATCCTTTTGTGTATTTAGGCAAGCAGAAGTACCAGGGAATGCTTTTTTTGCTGGCTTCTTATTAAGTCACTCATGTTTGAGTGAGTTGTAAGAAATGAAGAGCAAGCATCTCCTGTAAGTAGTCTCTAGATGTAGTTGCTGTTCAGATTAAAGCCTTCCCTGTCCCCTCCTTACAATTTGCTTCTTGTTTCATGGGTGATTTTACTTCCAAAATTTGTTAATATACTTGGAGAGAACTTATACTTGGAACACTCACTAATGCTTTCTCATGTAATGTTGGTGAAGTAGCAGCATATTAAAGACTTTAAATCCATGTATTTTAAAGTTAGCCTCATAAATCCATACTGAAGTACTTAAACTGTCACTTGTGAACACATGTTTTGTGCATGTGTATCTTATGACTACTAAGTACCTAGGTTTAGATTTTTTATTTATTTATATATATATATTTTAAGGATTCTTTTGCCCTCTTGAAAGTTACATAGACATACAGAGCTATGGTGCTAAGTTATATGACTCAAAAAATAGCAAAAGGTGACTTCATTGGTAAGTCTTGGAATGAGGATAAGAGGGACAACTTAAAACTGCATAATTACTTTTGACACTAAGGTGATTAAAACCTCATGAAGTCTTTAAGCTTGAGCTATTACATTGCCACCCTAAGCCAAAGATACCTGACTTTAAGCAAGTTCAGAGAAGGTAAGAGACATGGGGCAGACCCTTCCTTACACACGTTGAATACCTAAATACAGTTTAACTGGTTATACAGACTGACTAGAAGAGCCTTATTTCATACAGTGGGATGCACAGATATCTGGAATTAAATCAGCTGACCTAACTTTAGCATGTGATTTAGCAACTAATGGCTTACACCATCTATTTGTCACTGTTCAAATCAACTAAGGCATCTCTTCTGAACATTTATGAGGATTCGCTATGTGTATGCACATTGGGTAATTGCATGAACAGACTGGCATAAAAGAGACAACTGATCTGAATTAACAAAGCCATTTTGCTTTTTCAGAGCTACAACTTTCACACTGGGTGCCTGTAAACAAGCAGTTGTAAATCGAGCCAGATATTCCATTTTGGTGATCTGGCTTAATGTCGTTGGATGTTCAGCCTCTAATTTAATAAATTCTTCATTTTAATGAGTAAAGCAATTTTACAACCTCAATTTCATTTTGGATGTGATTGTTGTGAATCATATTTACTTTCTTCAACAGTGCAGAAATCTGCTTCTTTAGGTAAAACTCCCTGTTTTATTTGATTTTTAGGAGAGAAAAAAGGTAAAGAGAAGAAAGAAGGCAAAGTGAAAGAGAACTTTAGTATATTTGTCTACAGTGTGCTTACTAAAGCTTTTTCTTCCTCTGTTTTAAATAAGATCCAAAGTCCTGTATGCAGTGTTAGTTCATAGTCTGGATTCAGAATCTGATGTCTAAACAGTAATATATAAGTTGAAATCCTTACCATCAATTTACTATAGTTTATATACAGAAGTATTCCCTTACAGCTACTTACATCCTTTCTACAAAAATAATCTAGAGAGAGGGGTTATGAGGTGTATTTCCTTCAGTTATAAAGTTGTACTGGCCCCACTGCAGCACCTGACAGAGGTTCTGCAGGTGGTGATGGACAACTTTTATTTCCAAGGATACTAGAATTTAAGTATATTCAGACCATTAGGATTTGATCTTTCCAGCAAATCATCAAGTAGCCGAAGGTTTGGATTGTTTTGGACTATTCACAAAAAGGAGCTCTAAGGGATTCTAATTTGGTAAAATTCAAAGATGTATGTAGTAAGAGAACTAGATAAAATAATACCTTCATTTTTTTGTTCCTTTACTAAGCTCATTAGGCTTATTTCTGAAATCTGCCTAACTGAACTTGTTGCTTGGATTTTAGTTATGTCTTAACCTGATTTACCATATAATTTCAAACAAATGCAGAGCAATTCTATTCGAAGTACATTACTAGCACTCCTTAGGATACTGGTTTTTAGAAATCAACTAAACTGTCTTAGGTTAACTAGATTGACTTCAGTGGCTGCCTTTGAAATCTATCTCATTTTTCTGCAGTCTAGCAAAAAACCCCATAGACCTTAAGTGAAAGATTAGAAAATCCTAGAAAAATGCTCCAAGAAAACTTATCGTCTGTAACTTACTTGAGGATTCAACTGCCAGCTATAAAGTTGCAGCATTCAGATGCCACTTTTTAAAATAGGCAAAAGAGAGAGCAGCAGAAGTCCTGCACTAGAAAGCATCCTGAGATGATGAAAATTCCTGTCTGGACTCATATAATAATAATTGGAGACACCATATTGCATTCAGCACCACACTACCAACAAACATCACACAATGCCATTATTCCCAGAAAAGCTGATTGATTGATTGATTGATTTTTAACAGCTTTTCCTTCCTATATTTGGAAAATATTTATCAAGGAGAAAAGAGATGTGGACCCACACTGCAGAAAGGGTGTTGAAATCCCATTTCATTTTTACCTGCTATTGTTTGACAACCTTCTTTTCTCATGTTAGGAGAAGAGAATGGGCAGTCCAGTTCACTGATTGTTTCTGGCTATTGAACCTCTAACATGGAAGCTTCAACTAGAGCAACAACTGCTCAGGCTGGAGTCAGCTCTCTGATTCTGGCATAAACACTCTAATGGATGATTCAGCTTACTATCTTTTGTTAACAGGGATATTCTGTGTCAAATACCTAGAGCTTTTTATAGATTCTGCTCCTCCTTTGGCTGTCACGATGCCCATTGTGTCAAAGGAAAGCACTGGGAGACTCACCAGGTACTTAGTGAGCTGTCACCTCTTGCATGAATTACTCAGAAACCTGTTTTTCAACAACATATGTTCCCAAACAAGGCAAGGAAGTTGTCAGGTTCAATCACTGATGGACTTAGGTCACTGAGGAAAAGAGATGTGTGAAAAGGATACCTACCATAGATCATTTCTCCATAGCAAGTAGGCATTTTTTATTTATTCTTCCTGAAATAAAATGTTGTAATACTTTTTAGCTCATCGAAGCAAGCTTGAATACATGATCATCGATAATGGTGGGAGGATGGACAAATAATTATGTCCTTCAATGTGGTACAGGAGAACCAACAAAAACCCTACTGAATTTTCTAAAAAGAAATTAGTGATTGCTCTGATGATAAATGATTTTATAATTCTGATAAAAACATGATAATGGATTGTGCCCCAAATGCTTTTGAATAAGAAAGTATGCTAGAATGCATTTTTTTTTCACTTTGCAGAATCATAATAAAATCATGGTTTTAAAGAAATTATACCATGTAATTGCGAAAGATAATTTTTACTAGTAAAACCTTCAGAAATATATGTACTGCATGAGTCATGGAACTTTCATCTCTTTCTGATCCTGAGGGAACTAACATGCAGTTGCCATGATTTAAAAACAAACCTGTCTTTACCGAAAACGTGTATTTTCTTTTAAAAATCATCGTTGAGTGTGTCCACAAATGAAGTATTTGCTTCCACTGCAGAAAACACCACTAACTGGACCAGTTTTTAAGTGTTGTCCCAAATTAAAAGACTGCATAAATGCCTAAATACTAAATGTTTCTGCAAGGGAAAAATTATTCTTTAGGATACTTTCCCATGCAGTTTATGATATCAAAATTAAATAGCAAAGACCATGAAAATGCAAGACTCGTCATGAACAATAGGAAAGTAGTTTAATTCTCCATTCTGGTGTGGACAAAATGCCATCAAATACTGTAAACAGCAACAAAACTGAATTTTTCACTGCCATAGTTTAAAACAATACTTTAAGATGTTTTTATAGTTACTTCAGGATGTAATCCAGGAATTATAAGTATCACCAGAATGTCAAAAAATTGTTTACATTCCTGTTTTTGAAATTGTCCTGAATGTTTCTGCTAGAATATAACTAGACTGGCAAGTCAAACTCAGAAACAATTGCAAGGCTAATCATGTGTGGAAAAAAATTATTTAAGAAATCTATTTCATGGTGTATACCCCAGTTTGTATTTGCAAATAATTAAATTATTTCACACTTTTGTTTCCTTAAAGTATGTGGAAAATGTGTTTCATTATTCTTTATTATATAATTATCTTGTACTAGTTAAATTATATGGTACAAATTATCAACTATTTGTTTGTATACATTCATTCAGCTTTATCCCATTCCCTTTCAAATAAATGAGAAATGTTTCCTTAAAAATGAAATTTTGGAAAGTGATAGTGTTCAGGCCTTTGTCAGGTAAAAAGTACAATTTACTCAGACCCATCAATTATACGTTCTCGTATCTTTCAATATTAAAAAATAGATATCCTATCTTTAGAAAATCAAAGTTCCAAATGGTAAGGGTTTTTTAAACTTTTAATAAAGTTCCAGTTCTGCACATTCATCCAAGTACCACAGACTTTACTTCTATAACTATAGCCACTGATCAATTATCCTAAATTGCTTTTTTCTGAGACCATAAAAGCTTTTCCCAGCTTGTCCTTTTTGCTTTCCTGCAAATACTGCTAGGAAATGGACTTTTTTTTTTCATGAAGGTCCCTTAAAATACTCATGTAGAAATTGTGGATTTGCTCATTTGTTTGGGTTTGTATCGAAAAGATGTATGAGTATGTATCATATATAACTGAATCATATATAACCGTATATACATACACATTAGACCAGCATTTTCGAAGATGCATCTACGTTTTAAATGACATTTCAGAATGCAGATTTTTTATTTTCTTTTTGTTTCCTTTTCTTTTTATTCCCTTAAAAGTTCTTTTTGTGATAGTTTTCTTCAATAGACCATAGAACTTTTTATTTTCTCACACAAGGGCAGACTTATTTTAGAGGTGACAGGTAGCTCCTTCATCAGAACAAAGATGTTTTTGTTGTCTGATTATCTTTACTTCGAGTCAATATTCACAGTTGTAGCAGTACATTTTTGACGAAGAGTTTAGTTCTCGTTCTTCTTGTATTTACTATGGAATATAAAGGATTTGCTCTGTCTTCAGTGTTTGGTCATAGCTGCTTGCCTTCCACTTAACCTTCAAGGTTAATTAACCCAAAAGATATGTCCAAAAAATTACTGTTGATGTGTGTCCAAAAATGGATTTCACTGAATGGAAGGTATTGTTCCATAGAACAGTTGTAATGTAATTTGTTTTCTGTTTATCAGATAGCACTGAAGAAGAGTCCTTGAAGTGGAGAAAATTCTTTAAGACTCTGAATTCAGAGTTTCATTTTCCTTCGTGGCAGGGCAGTGTGTGCCATGTTGCTTAATCAGAGCTTCCAGTTTGGGCTAAATGGTAATTTGCAGGGAGTGGTTAAACTGAAACACGTTTTTTCATTTCCTTGCCTAGTCTCTTCCTGCAAAATACCAAGGTTATTCCTTTTTAGGCTTTTTGTGGAACTGTTGGTCAATCCTGAGTTTCTGGTTGCCGTTAGTGTTCTATCCTCACTCTCTCAAACTGTTTGATGTACAGGGATGTCCCTGGGTAATTTGTATGAAGGGAACACTGTGATCTGCAGCCCAGCTGCTGTGCACCAGGCCCTGAAATGACAACAGTTCCTGTCCAAGAAAGTGACAAGAGTAAAAGACACTTGCACACTGCAGTGTCAATTTACTCTGATTTACTTCATCAGTAGAAGGCTTTGAGTGGTTCAAAAGTCTATCACAACAGAATTCATAGGATCAGACATGTTTGATGTTCTACTGCCTTTCATTCCCTGTGTGCACCCTCTGACACTTATTTTTGTTCTTTTTCCTGTTCTTGCAGTCACCTAATGCTGGAGACAAGGATGACCAAATGTTGACGGTAGGCAGCAATTATGCATCTGAGCATTTGTTTCTTAGGGGGTGGTGAGGAAAGCCTTACTTTGGTTTGGCATGCATCAACGTATTTCTAAATTGCTGGGATTTCTTTCTCCTTTTACACTTTTATGGGGTTTAAATAATTTATTTCCAAAGATAAAGCAGTGAACTAATTTTCTTTATTGGTTTCTATAATTTCTCATTTTGTATGTGTCTGGCACCAAAGTTAATCCATGAATTATTGCCAAGTATTATTTTCTTCAGTGTTGTTTTTTTTGCTCTAATTGGATTTCAGGGTCTTACTAGTCAGTAGCTCTCACTATCCTTTTTATTGAAACAAACAGCCACAAAACAGTCTTACTCTATGAGATACATACAATGCATTGATTATTGTACTAGACAATTGCATGGGGAACAGAACCTCAGAGTGTATTTTATATTTCCTTAAAAGCATACAGAAGGTGCCTGTACATTAGATCCATTGCTGTAGATATCTGTACTGCCTTCCCACACTCTCAATCTCTTTTCGCCATGAGACTTTAATCGATTGAACCAAAGCGAGGAGAATGTTTCACTCTGGCTGAGTGCCATCAAAAAAAGGGTATTGTCTGCCCTTTTTCTCCATAGTTTTGTTCATATGCATATTTGCAATGTACCGAAGTAATAAAAATTATAACTTACTTCAGGGATTCAAACATAAGGTTCTACAAAGAAACAAATTATTAATTCTTCCTGATGGTAATATGAGGTTTTCATTTTCTTAACACTTTATGAGTTTTCACAAAGAAGAATTCTTTTTGCCCTGTTTTTTTCCTGAGTCCTTGGAGACTAATGGCTGTTGTGACGACCCATTGTCTATACTTGTATAGTCTGTCATTTAATATAATCTGCTATAGGCGATGGTTCAAAATGTTTCATTGTGCAGTGAGGTGTGAGATTAATTCATACTGTTTCAGACATCTTTGAAACAACAGAAGACCCCTAAATTCCTCACCATATTTTTTACCCTAGACCAAGCCACGTCTCCAGCGGGGAGGAAGCTCTGCATCTCTCCACAACAGTCTGATGAGGAACAGCATCTTCCAGCTCATGATTCACACACTTGACCCACTTGCTGAAGGTATGCCTATTAGTTTGTTTTTTTTCATTTCCTGATGCAAAAGCAAACAGATGCTTTATTTTTCCTTTCTTCCCTTAAAACTATTTTTTGCATTTCTCTTGCTTTCATCAGTCTTCTCTGAATGTGTCTGGATTTTCTGAGAGAGTTCTGCACTTTTATAGTGTGATATACATACTCCCACCAAGACTTTCAACTTAGGAAATGTGTTCATTGCAGTGAAACTAAAACTGATCACTTGGTTGATGCATATTATAACTACTGGTTCTCTTATCTTCTGGCTTCAGCAGCAATGTAAAAGTTGCCAAAACTCTATCATCCTGTACTTTCATAAAGATTTTTGTTTATTTTCTTCCCTAGTTTTGTTTTTATTTTTTAAAAAATGTCAAAATGGTGGATAATTTGTCATGTGCATTCTAGGAAAGAATGAGATTCTTTTTATTTGACTTCAGGTGGTTTAACGCTGACATTAATAAAAATGCAGCAAACATACCTCTGTGTTACACGTATGTAAATAGTTTACTTGCTTTATCCAAGTGTGGTGTGATTTTATTATTTCTTTGACAAATTAGCAAGAAGACCAGAGCTTTGATCTGAAAAGCTGGCAGGAAAACCATATTGGCTTTGTAATTGCGGGGTGATCTGACTCTCATATTCTAGTAGAAGAACCAAAAAATTTCAAGGCCATGTGTTATTTGGTGTCTGTGTGTCTGTAGGACTTCTCTTGCTGCAGTAATAGTTGTCTTGAGAAATAACACTTGTGAAGGAATAGGGAAGGACTAAAGAGACCTAAAATATTACTGACAGACCTTTCAAACTTCAGTGACCAAAAACTATAGATAGCCCTTCACATGAGCATACATGACAGATTGAAGACTACAAGAAAGCTAGAATTGTTGACTGGAGCACAATTGGAACCTAATGTAAGTTAAAAATAAGGTCATCTCTCAGGTATTTTTCCATTGCTCAAGCTTATTTCACTTGTTTGCCATACATAACGTGTTCAGTGTTCAGACCTGTCTACTTTTCTGCTGCAGTAAGCTTGCACCATGTAGTGTGATCCTGAGGCTTCCCCCTTCACCACAGGGAAGGACAAAAGGGGTTTGAAATCTGAAATTCATCTTGGGAGACAAAAAAGCCCTACACTTCTGAAAACTAGGTATTAATTATAATTAAATTTGTCAGGTAACTCAATCCTGGTTTTCATTATGTCAGTAAAATGATTGAGATTGATGTGGATTGATAGCAGTACTTAAAATGCATACATATTATTCAAATTAATCCAGTAACATTTTCTTGCGGATTTCTTTGCACATAATACTTCACTGTTCACAGATTTTTTTCCTTTGCAAAGTCTTACATTTGTCCTGGAAGTAATAGTCTTTTTAAAAATGGGACTATAAATATGTTGTGGCCTTCAAGTAAGTGCAAGGAAGTAGCCATTTCATTGTTGGGACATTTCATTAAAAATAACAGACTGAGTGTTGAGTTAAAATTTACAAAGGGGAAAAAGAATCTACCTACATTTACAGTAAACACTGTATTTTAATGCAAAACATTCATGAAAAAATGGCCAAAATATTGCTGGAAAATAGCCTATGTATATGCAGATATTTAAGTTGTTATCTATAAAGAAGCCAGTATTTCAAGCTTTTGCTGACTTTACAGAATTCAAATTTTAGTTCATGAGAGCATGAAATTGAAATTCATTCAATAGTTTGTTTTTGCACATGGAACCCTGGTTTTAGCTTTTTATAAATAGAGCTATGGCTGTAGGAAAAATCTGAAAAAAATGCATCCATGTTTCTGTCACACATTATTAACCTTTTCTGAGGCACCACCTCATTTGTACATAGACCTGGCTTTCAAAATCTTTTGCACTGCAGGCAGTTTGGAGGGAAAACATGGGGAGTATTGAATATCTTCACTGAATATTCATGTTGTTTTCTGAGATTTTAAGCTTTTAAGTATCCATATTCATCATTCTGTATTCAGCTTATTCTGCAAACTTCCATGAAAGAAAAGATGTTTTAGTTTGATGTAAATACTGTGTCTGGTTGACGTAGATAATACTAGTTGATAAATTTGGATGTCATTGTATTTCAGGCTTTCATTCATTTGAAAAGTACATGTGAAAATGAGTGTGGATACCTACTGTATACAATATTAGTTATCCATTTGGATCTGTACCAGTTTTATCTACCAAATTCTCCCCATGCTGTTGTGTTTTAATCTACCTGTGTATAATGACATTGAAGAATCAAATTGCTGCATTTTAAGAGAGTTTTGCCATGCTAGCTAAATAATTTTTTAATCTGATAGCATATAATTTTTACAAATTGAAAGTAATTTATTAAAAGTGTCTGAGAAATGCAGTCCTTTGCTCTATAAACCCGTCATTTGGAAAGATGTAGAAATGTAAAGGATTACCTGTTGCCTTCTCTGGCCCATTTGGCCATCTCCACTTTACACACCCTTTCCTCTACCAAAAAAACCTCAACAGTTTTGAGTTTTATGTAAGCAAAGAAAGTTAGCTCTGTTCCACTCATGAAACGAATGACCATGGACCTGGGGCATGACCTATGAGGCTAAAGGGTTTCTTCCAAATCTTTTGATGCAAGTATGGGTCAGACTCAAAGGATTAGCAGGAAGATGTTCTGAGCATTTTTCAGTCTTATTTTAGCCAGCTTAAATTTGCTCAGTATTTCTGCCAGATGATGACTTAGATCAGTAGGTCAAAAACATTGCATCATTTGCTGAATTTGTTGGATTTGCAGAAAAAAGCCAGTTTATGAAAGCATTAAAAAGTGCCACTCTCAAAGGGAAAAAGTTTGAAAGATGTCCATCAAGGCTAACATACACAAGGACTCTGGCACCCCCTGCACTTGAGCATACTCCTGCCATCTTCCTCCTCCTCACATTTCCTTTTTTGGCATTTCTCTAGCATTTAATTCTTTACCTTTCTCATACTGAATCTTGCTCACCTGCACCCACCTTCTTTCAGCCTTTTCCCGTAGGATGGCTTCTTCAGTGCCTGCTGTCTTTCTGGACTGCTGGGTCCATGAGTCAAGTCACTTTCGTATCAGACACCAGCAACACTGCAGCTGTCACAGCCAAGTCAACTGTGTTTTCAGTGGCTGAAAAGCATGGGTAAAGTCTGGGAGCTCTGTGCTTGATTCCTGAGAGCTTCTAGATCAAATATTGCCTTTAGAAGTTACAGTTCTAATTTTTGCACTGCTGCTGGGAGATCCAGCTTTTCTTTCTCTTTAAGTCAATGATAAAGTTCACAGTTACATTCCCTTGAATAATTGCAAGGGAATTGGGGGCATCAGAAGACGCACTGTCATTTGGAGTTGTGTGGGTTTTGCAAGGCTGACAGAGAAGTCCCATCTGCATCCTCTTGGTAGCAAAAGCAGTACAGAGTGTATAAACAGGCCATGTGATTATTGAAGATCAGCTTGACCTACACACCATTATTACTGCATTAACATTCAGTGTATTTATAGAAAACCAGCTCATCAAATTTACTTCTGAATAATTCATTTGTGAAGTCAGAACCAACCTCTACAGCAGTTGAAAGCATCTTAAAATGCACTTGACTGCAAGTATGATAACATGAAATGAGAGAGTAAGGTTTACTTTCCACAAAATGTAGATAAACAGAGCAGTCCCGATATTACACACTTGTGAACCTGCCCTTCCTTTTCCCTTTTCACACAAATGTACTTTTGCATGGCTTGTGCCTGTCTTGTGAAAGCCAACTTGCAAACTCTCCAGAATCAGTAGGTTTGCAAGGTGTTCAGCCTACCTCTGACAGATGAGTAATATCTGAGATCAGTGGGAGCTGCTGGATATTTGGTACTTTGCATTCAGGCAGGTATGCAGTCACGCTGTGGATTTAACAGTCTAGACAATGAAGGTTTCTCCCCTTCAAAATCTTGGTCTCAGCATAAAGCTTCTAAGAAGATAAGTGTTCAGCCACTCTAAGAGGTGACTATGTAGGATATTTGTTAATGGGACGTGAACTTTACATTACAACTGAAAGCTCATCATTCATTAAAAATATAAATATCTCTATGACATTAGGTTTTTGTTTGCTTTTATCTTATTACAGAAATAACGACCTTGATACAGATCATTTCCTGAGGATTAAGATTAATGACTGCCTGTGCATCAGGCTATCATCAACTCTCAGCCAGTCATTAATCCCCAGGAAATCCTATGCCAGATTTGCTTCTGCTTAAGTGCTAGTCTGGCAATCCAGCTGAGTAGTCAGCTGGTCTGCTCCTAACAACATTACCCCTATGAATAAGGATGGCATCATCTGACCTGCTGTGTTGGTCAGGCCCCAATCCAAAATCCAAGCAACTTGAACATAAATCATGACAATCATTGATCGTTTGTAGCTGTTTCCTTCTGAGTCCTATACCTCAGATATCTTTGTCCTAGTTTTGAAAGGGATATTCCTGGGTTATGAAAATGTAGGTTTTACAAAGATCTCTTTACATTTTTTGATGGAAGATGGTTGGGAGCAGGGCAAGAATAAGATGGTAAGTATTTCCTATGAAAGTGTCTGCCATGAATAGTAATCCTACCTTCTCCCTATAAGCTGTAGGTGGTTTTAAAGATTAAAGATTTAAAGGTGGCTTCAGGAGTGTGGAGGGAGCATTTTCTCTCTGGAGGCTTCTACAGGTACTCTGTTGAATAGGGAATATGCCAGCACTGAAGTGAGGATTTAGAGCACCAGTGCAATCTGAGGCTACATTGTTTTACTTGCACAGCTTTATCAGGGTACGGAAAGAATGAGATCATTCCGTTATCACAGCACCCCTTTTCTGCCTGCTGATAAGGTGCCACAGGCCAGCAAAACATCTCCCACAAGTGAAGATTTAGCTGGTTGCTGACTTTCTTGCTGTGTCCTGTGTGACAAGGCTATAACTCATATGCAAATGCCATCCTCTGCATGAAAATGAGTGTGATATAAATCTCTGTCATGGCTTAGTCCCCAGTGAGAAGTAGGTATCTTTGGCAATTTTCTCCTGTTCCCATTTCGAGTCCTAATTCCAAAATGGAAAACTACAGGATGTACTTCTGCAGAAAGTGAATTGTTTATCTTACATGCTGTACTTTTTTTTTAAGATATAAATATGGTGCATGTTATTGGTGAGAGAAGTAACCTTCTGTTACATAAAGCTAAGCTTACAATTCTGTCAATTCCTTCACTGAACGTGGAAAAATACAGTACTGTCACTGTTCTGACAAAAAAAAAGTGAAATCTGCATTCATACTTCTCAGGAAAATAAAGATGAATGTGATCCTCAGAGTTTTTGACATAGTAGTGAATTATTTATAATTGCTTGCTAGATGCTGTTGTGTTCCTAGATACTGGTCTTAGGAATTTTCCAACGTTTCCATTCACCACAAACTGTTGTGCTTCATTTGCTACTGCTACTTGGGAACTTTTCTTAGATATCATGGAAACTGTTGGCTCACCCCAAGGACAGCTGACAGAGCTGGTAACCTTTGTCTTCATGGTCACTCAGCAGGGTCACAGCATTGATCTCATTTTGCAAAAAACTTATGTTCTTACTCTTCCCATGGCCTAGGTGAGCTGCACCATCATGTCTGAGCTCAATGCCATTGGTGCTATTGGAAACCTTGTTGGCCTGAAGCTGTTTATTTTCTGTATCCTCAGAGGAGTAAGGCCAGGCAGCTCAGCTTGCACCAGCTCATGGGTAATGCTCAGTTCCTGCATTGCTGAAGTAACCTGAGCACTTCCACTTTCCTCAGCTCCGGAGTGTGGATCTCATCTCATCTTTTTCAACCTTAACAATTCTTTGATTCTGTGATGCTGCAGGACTTGAGTGCACTTCCTAGCACCATGACAGAGAAGAAAGAAATATATCTTCAGAGCTATGTAACACAAAAGTATTTTATTTAGCATGAAGATATGCAAATCTAGACAAAATCATTAAAAGTAATTGTGTATGGTATAAACTGTCTCTACTTCAAATCCTTTGTCACCCTTTAGCGTCCTTTAGGCATACCCGTAGGCCTGCAAAGGAGCTGAGCATCCTTCTTCTTGCACCCTTGTTCATACCCAGCTTGTCCTGGGTTCCTCTTCTGGCTCATGAAGGAAAAACAGTCCTCTGAGCACAGTGCTCAGGCCATTTTGGCTCTCCTCTCTGCTGAAGACTGAAATGTTTGCAAGGGATTTCTTTCAGAGAAGATGGGGGCTTCCTGCCAGGCTCGAATACATGTTAGTAGCTGTCAATTATAATATTGTGTCTTCCCTTTAACTCCTTCCCATGGTATTTCAGTTTGATATGATGGTGGGAAACCAATACAAAGGACATGTAGGCTAACCTTCAAAGTGTGGTGTCATGTCAGGCAGATACTCTGATTCTCTTCCTGCATCTAACTTCCAGGAAATTGACCTGCTTTTTTTCATGTAGATTAAAAGGGACTTCTTATATACAGGAACATTACTGAATC
Source organism: Vireo altiloquus (assembly GCA_013396875.1). NCBI lineage: Eukaryota > Metazoa > Chordata > Aves > Passeriformes > Vireonidae > Vireo > Vireo altiloquus. The sequence goes on along the minus strand of VZRF01004027.1, from coordinate 191,576 downwards.
CAGCTAGTCCAATCCCCTGCTGTCACCTGTAAGTAAAGCTTTGTAGAGGAAAGGCCTTGTAAAATAATGTCTCCAGCCTGTTATTTAAACTAAGTAGAAAAGGGCTATGAAAAAGGGACTCAACTAGGGTAGAGGAAGTAAGGCAAGCTGCGTGAATGCCTTGTACCCCCACCATGGGATATGATGGTTGGTTAATCTGGATTTGTTGTGCCTTAAAACTATACAAATCAACTAACAGCATTAAAAGGCTGGGTTTTTTGTCAATAAAGTTCTTCCTTTACACCTGCCTGGACACTCTGCATCACTTCATAACTTCATAACGCAACACCCTACTCAAGGAGGATCAACTCCAGCAGGTTGACTATGACAGCTTCCAGTCGTGATTTAAAAACATTCACAAATGGAGACTCCACAGTCTTTTTGGGAGACCCATTTCAGTGTTTGTCCATCATCCTAAAAGGTGTTTTCTTGTGTCCAGATGGAATTTTCTGGTTTTTAGTTTGTGTCCATTAACTCTTCAGTTAACTCTTCCGAGGGAAGTGTTGTTCCCTTTTGTTCCTTCTGTCCCATCAGGTGCTTACACATGTGGATAAGATCTCTGTGAACCTTCTTTCCTCTGAAAAGGAAGGCTGAACAGTCCTAGCTCTCTCAGCCTCTCCTCTTATGAGAGATGTGCCAGTGCCCTCATGATCCTTGTGGTCCAATGCCAGGCTTGTTCTGGTATGTCTACGACTGTCCTGTACTGGTGAGGCCAGGACTAGTCCCAGCACCCAGGTATGTCATAAGAGCACTGGGGAAAGGAAAGTATCACCTCCTTGACCTGGTAGCAGTGCTTTCCCTAGTGAAGCAGCCTAAGGGTGCTGTTGGTCACCGTTGCTGCAGTGGCACTTTTCTAGCTTTCAGTGGCATGACTCCCTGCTCAGTCATCAGCAAGAAGAAAGCTTTTTCCTGGGGAGGGTTTCAAACAGCCGAATGAGATAGGTGAAGCAATGAAACACGTTGCTCTCTAGAAAGGTCTTCTTTCACCTTCCTCTGTGTTTTGACTGCAGCAGAGACTACCAAAGTTATGCTCCTAATTTAGATGCCCTATTTAGACTATGATAATGTAGATGAGATGAGTTTTTTAAAAGTATCTCCAGCATCAAACACCCCACACTGCCAGAGTCAGCAACAGCATAGATAGACTAGAAACCCATATGGGTTATATGCAACTAAGAGGAGGCCTATTTAAATAGGCAGGGACAGTATTTTAGATAGCCCAGGTAATATATGTCAGAAAGAGAGAGAGAGACACAGAGAAAAATGATACAGCTGTTTCCCACAGTTCTACTTAGGACTTCGAAGCCAAGAATGGATAGCAGTTGTATTACAAACTTCTGTGTAACACAGAAGATAAAAATGTCACTGTAACAGCTGTGGAACCTAAGCTGTCTACAAAAATTTGTGATTTTGGCATAGAGAAAAACAATGTCTTGGGCTAGTGAAGAGAATTCTATTATGAGGTTTTGGTTCAGCTGATTTTTTTATATGTCAATCATAAATATATGTTGACAATCAAAGAAATAGACTTTTGAAGTCTTAATTATTTTACTGAGTACATCTATTTAGTTTATATACAGGAACAATTTCATTCTTGTCATACTTTGAGGGTGTTGGTCTTGCTTTTTCTGGATGAACAGGGGCTGCACTTCCATGACTATAGGGTGAGTCCTACCCACAGATATAAAAAATTGACTATGTTTTTGTTACACATAACTTTGTGGGCAAAGAAGGCCTTGCTGATTTCTCTCAGAATGGATAGTTCAATGAGAAAATGTAGTTCTTTGTTATGATGCTTTCCAACTCTGTAGCAATAAGTGTCAGATCTGCTTATCTTCAGAGGTTCCCAAAATTCAGAGAGAAGTCACAATTCATTGTTGTGCTAGTTTCATTGAGAGAATTTCTGGTTACATAAAATTGAAGCAATAAAAATAAAATTTTAAAATAAAATTTTAAAGGTCTCCCTTTAAAATCAGTATTGATCTTTGTAGGTGGAAAAATTTAAATACTGGAAGTTTTCTGATGCATGGATCTGAAATACAATCCTTGTGTTTGTTTCATTGTCAGTTTTCACAACAATTTATTTCTGCATGCCCAGTTTTGTTATTTTAACTATAATCTACACAAGCTGTTCACTGCAGGCAAAATTCTTGTTTCTCTTCTCCGTAGTATTTTCCAGTGATGCCCTGTTCTTCAGACAGCATATTCTTCTTGGGATTCCCTACAGAGAATGCAAGGAAGACATGAATATTTAAATACAAGCATGATCCCAGCACAGGGTACAGCTGTCCTGACTGTGTATTTACATGCTTAGTGACTTAACTTCATTTTAAGTGTCTTCCTAACTCAAGATTTCTTTATTAAAAATACAAACAACAAAGAATATAAATAATTTATAAACCTGTACAGATCAGGGAATAGTAGTGACTGTGAGGGGCTTTCGATTGAAGCTGAAAGTGGGAGATTTCCTTTAGTGCAGTTTGCACATGACAGATGACTTCATCCTCCACAGATTGGTTGGATTTTGTGACTGGCTAGTGAAAGGAAGGCATGTTGTCCTTCTGTTATTCTCTTAGAATATGCTGGAAAGCAGAAAAGTTGGAATTTATTCATTGGAGTTGTAGGTTTCCAGTGCCCTTCAGTGCCTGGCGCAACAGGCACTCAAGGAACTCCTGATCCTACAAGAATCAGTGGTTGAACTCCCAATATCATCATTTCTACATTCAACTCCCAATTTCATCACTTCTACACCTTAAAATTCCTATTTTCATGAATATTTGAAAATTGTTTGAAGATAAATACCATCTTTAAAGTCAGCAGGAATTGTGTTGATCCAGGCCAAGTCAGTTCTGTTGTATTGGTTATCTTTTGGCATTACTGCGTTCTAGAGAATGTTTGGCTCTTGTCTTCAAGAGTTTGATGGCAGATGGCACACAGGTATCTTATGAGTGAAGAAGAAACAAAGCTTTTAGGAACAAGCAATTTTATGCTTTTCATTAATTTAAGAAAAATAAAATCACCTAAAAAGATCAAAATCTGGGTTAGACATAAAAGAGTAATTTAATTTGCTTTCTGCTCCATTGCATATGTCATTGACCATCCCCTTAAAAATATTTGCTCTTCAGCCCATATCAGTTAAAACCCTGACAAATTTCCTTTTCTTAGATGATGAGGACTGAAAAGTGTGGATTTTCACTCTTCATTTTAGATGTTTCACTAAGAGCAAAGTACTAGGTAGATCTAGCTTTTGGATGTTGTCACTATCTTAGGCTGCCCAGAACTCTACTGATGTGATTGTAGACATTTTTAGTTATATTTCTGTTCACACTCCAACTTGATAAAATTGCAATGAAACAATTATATAAAAGCAGACAACTCTAATAAAATTATTTTCAGTGCAAAACCACCTACAGTAAAAAACAGGGCAAGGACACATGGAGGGAGAGAACAGGAATAGGAGGCTTGCAATTTAAAGACAAGATGAAAGGTGACCACGAGTGTTATTAGAGCTCAGATGCACAAAGTAGTAAATAATTTAGTTACTCAGCAATGTTCTGCCCCATAGCCAAGTACCTGAAAGAATTCATTTTTATTATTTTCTTTATTTGTTTAGGAGTGTTAAAAAAGCAGTGCTGGTAGTAATATAAGCAAAAAAGATATAATCCTGAATTCAATGCAATTTTTTACTGTATTACTTAGATCCAAAAAGGGTCTTTTTGTATTTTTCCACAGAAACAGCTCAGTGGCAAAGCCTCCATTTTTGAAGGACTGGAAATGGTTCTGGCAGCTGGAAAGCCCACAAGTAAAAATGTAGGATACAACATCTGATTATCCAGATGTAGTAGGAGAATAAGCATTTTGCTTTTTAAAACAATATTTGTTTTCTCTCCTCTGCATTCTGCAATATTACATAAAAACTCCCACAGCAGTCCCATTTTATCACAGATGGGATATAGTTACTCAATAAAAAAATTTAAAAGAGATTTATGAAGCTCATAAATGGCAGTAGTCAGAACAAGATGAGATTCACTGAAAAAAAAATAATTCTTCCTTTTTAAAATTCACAGTTCTGATAGCCTTCAGTTGGGGGGATTTTTGTGTGTTTTGCCTCAAATAGTGTATGTACAAATGCATTATCTTTTATTAAAGTTCTGTTAGCGGTTAGGACTCTAATTTTAAACCTGTTATGTTAATCTTCACTAGATCTTTCACAAGTTCTTAGCATCAAGAGATCTTTGTTCTTAATCTAACATCATTGCTGAAACCAAATCAAACTTTGATTCTAATTTATTTTGGATAGTCACTACAATTTATCTAGAAAAGCTTTTAAAGTGGCTTCCTTTTTCTGTTTATGGATGAGACTCTGATCATCTGGTTGAATTTTCTCAAGACCATGACATCTAGAAGAAACAGTAAAGACAGCCTTGACTTCCTTGATGTTACAATATAAATTCCTCTAACTCCTTTGGCCAATTTTTTGCCTTCTTTTTAAAAAGTGCAAATAAAAAAAGGACATCCTGTTAAGCATGACAGTCATAATAAGTGCAAATCAGAGGTCATATCAAAAAAGATGGAAAGGGGAAGAGTGGATTTCCAAAATAATGTCCTGATTACCAGGAATTTGCTGACTTTCAAAATTATGTGTACAACCTCTCACACAGAAGTTCTCAGGATTGCCATCAGTAATTTCTCTTCAGCAGTTTTGTGTTTAACAGATATATCAACTTTGAAGCTTTTAATTAACTTGGAGGAATGTGACATGAATTCTCATACAAATACATTTTTTCGACAGAGTGAAAGTCTCATGCTTGTTGAAGAAATCCACAATTAGTTTCTTTCATTTGAGAGTCTGACTTTACATTTTTCATGAAGGGATATATACCTTTATTAATGCAGGTTGCTGTCTCTAAAATAGCTGTATGGCTTATGAGTAGTTTGAGAAACTCTGAGACAGGCTCATTTCTGACCTTACTAGGGACAGCTGCAGTCTGTATCTGAGATCTTAGTCCCAGGAGAGTGAAGAGAAATATTGGCTCTGCTTTTCTTCTCTGGCAGCCTGGGGCCATACACTTAAAAGACAGAAATGAGTACTGCACCACAGACAGTATGTACAAGTCTTAGTGAGTGTAAAAGAAACTGAGTTATTAGCTATCTTATTTAATGGAATCGTAGAATAGTTTGGTTGGAATGGACTTTTAAAGATCATCTAGTACAACCTCCCTGCAATGAGCAGGGACATCTTCAACTAGATCAGGTTGCTCAGAGCCCTGTCCATCCTGACCTTGAGTGTGTCCAGGCATGGGGCATATACCGCCTCTCTCTGAGCAACCTGGGCCATTGTTTCAATATCCTCCATATCAAAAAATGTCTTCCTTATGTCTAGTGTGAATCTACTTTCTTTCTACCACAGCAAGTCCTACTAAAAATTTTGTCCCCATCTCTTTTGCAGTTCCTCTTTAAATGACAGGCTGCTCTATGGTCTCAGAGCCTTCTCTTCTATATGCTGAACAACCCAAATGTTCTGTCTTCATAGCAGAGGTGCTCTATCCCTCTAATCACCTTGGTGGCCTCCTCTGGACTCTCCAACAGGTCCATGTCCTTCCTGTGCTGGGACCCTAGAGCTGGATGCAGCCCTGCAGGTGTGGTCTCACCAGAGCAGAGCAGAGGGACAGAATCCCCTCCCTGGCCCTGCTACCCACACTGCTTTGGATGCAGCCCAGGACATGTTTGGCTTTCTCGGGTGTGAGTGCACATGGCTGGGTCATGTCCAGCCTCTCACCCACCAACAGATGGGTGCTCTCACCCATCCTCAGCAGGGCTGCTCTTGATCTGTCTATCCCCCATGCTGTGTTGACACCAGGGATTGCCCCAACCTGGGTGCAGCACCTTCCGCTTGATCTTGTTAAACCTCATGAAATTCCCATTCCCATTTGTTCAGGCCCCTCTGAATGACATCCTGTCCTTTGGGTGTGGCAACTGCATCACTTTAGCTTGGTGTTCAAGCCTTCTGAGGATGCACTTGATCTCCCCTGTCTATGTAGTTGATGAAGATATTAAATAAGACTGATCTCAGAGGGACACCACTCATCACCAGAGTCCATCAGAACTTTGAGGTGTTGACCACTACCCTCTGGATGCAACCATCCAGTCAATTTCTTATCCACTAGACTGATCTCTCTCCAATTCAAAGAGAAGGAGGGAGCATCCAGATAAATGACATCTGTAACTCTTCCCTTGTCTACTGATGTAGTCACTCCAACATTGAAGGTCACTAAGTTGGTCAGGCAGGATCTTCTCTTGGTGAAGCCATGCTGGGTGTCTTGAATGTAATTTGAAATCACAAATAATGTTGACCCATTAACTAACAACATTTTTATTTCTGTTTCCTTTGATGCAGGGTGACAACTACAAAGACAGTAGAGAACAGTAGGTAGTAAGACAAATGTTGTTGTAATCCTTCAGGAATGTCAGACAGAATTACCAGGAACCTTCTGTTCTCTTCTGGTGTAAAAATATGCAGAAGGGAGCAAATTAATTCAGTGACTCTGTAACTGCTGGGGATCAGCTGTTAAGCTGCATCTCTGCATCTCTTTGTTTCATGCGACCAGCAGGGATGCAGGTACTGGCTGTCATCCAGTCTGTCTGCTATGACCTCACCATGGGAATTGCACAGCATATTCACAAAAATGGAATTGTCAAATTTTAATTGTGTTGGATTTGGAGATAATTTTCCAGGTACCCTTTTCAATTCCATTTCCAACAAGTTTACTTCTAAAGCTGGTAAATTTTTCCAATACAATTATTTTTTTCCAAAAGGTACTTCATTTTCTGTTTACTTGAAGTCATATTGAACAGAATATAAAGGAGAATAAAGGAGAATTTAGAAACAAAGAGTGTTTAGCCCAAATTTCACAGCAGAAGCTAGTACCATATATTGGAGGCAGACTGTATAGAGGCAGATCTGCCGTTCTGCCAAGCAGCACTCATCTAAGTAATCTTGAAACCCTAAAAATAATAATTCATGTGAATACATGCAGCTGACATTTTCTGGGATCATTTTTGCTCATTGCAGTCAGTGGGCTGAGGATTGTATAAAATGTTCCCCTCTGGGTGTAGGACTACAGACTTTGGAGAACATAATCTCACCAGCAAGATTAGAGTTTTCCTGGAAATAATTTTGCTAACTGCAAGAATTAACCTAGTTTAATCCTTGGTGTGTTGAATTGCTGAAGTGCCCAGAACATGATTATCATCAGTATCATTCACTGTCATGCATCACATTGTTTCTCTTCTTTTTTGGTCTCTGTAAGGTTAGATCAACTCTTTCTTTTTTTCCTGTTTGTTTTTTATCTCTCGCTTCTGATAGGAAGCAAAGAGATTTAAATGAGATTTCCAGTGTGTGAAATGTCCTGCCTTTCTGCCACCCCTTTAATTTTTTTTTTTTTGGAGATTTAGAATTCACAGTTGTTGGTTTCCTCTGAAATCTCTTCTGCTTTATTTGCTAAGTCAGAAGCCTCATGCTATTCTGTTAATTCTGATGTTTGTTGCTGTGGTGCAGTGTTCTTGCCTTCATTTATGCAGCCCCTCTCTGCTAACATTTTGTTCTCCATGTACCTCCATTTCCTTATTTACTCTTAGGCTCCTTTTGGCAGATTGTTTCTGGCATATGTGTTCCCGTCTTGTCCTCAATCTCCAGTGAATTCCTCAGCCCAGGTCCTAGCAAAGCAGACCTCAGACACATGAAGGCAGAGATCAGTGAGAATAAGTGTAAGCAAAGGTGCTGCCCATAGAATCAGCTAATACTGAGCCCTAATGAAACAGGACAAGTGGTTCCAAATGCCATATGTAGGGAAGTCCATACTGAAGTTACTGGGAGCTCTTTTCAGGTAAGGAAATTAAATCCTTGGGACTAAAATCAAGATGGTAGAAGAATAGCTTCTGATATGTACTAGCAGCTACAAGATTTTGTTGCAAGACTAATGTTCTCACGAACATTTTTACAAAACAGTATATGCATTTCTATATTGCTGTAAAACAATAGATTAAATTCAGTCTTTAAATTATATTTTTCTTTGCTTTAAGAGAGACTTAATGTCCTATTCTATTGGTCATACTTATGGGCAAGTAAGACACTGCATTCTACAAGCAAGAGTGTATGAATATTTGTAAATTTTGTAAAGATATGCCTATGAAAAAATCATTGCAATCCAATGTAATATCAATCCAAATATTAATCCAAATATAATATCCTGTATTTTTTAGTTACCTGGTGTAAGGCATTCTCTGTCTCTTCAAATGATGTAGGATGCCCATTTTTAAAAAAAAATGTAACCAAAACAACTGATCTCTCAAAGTGTCAGATTTGATATCATCACAGTATTTTACAGTTAAAGACTAATAGCCAGACCTCTACTGAAATTGTGAAAAATTGTTGAAAAATAATGGTGCACCAACAAAAACCAAAATAATTGGATATCACTTGTACATTCAATTGCTTAAGCTGTTTCATAAATACAAAGAGAGAATATTTGCAAAGAAAAGAGCATCACCGAACTGCTAAGTATCCATTTTTGATGGTTACATTCTGTCAAAGGTTGGATGCTCAGAAACTCAGTTGTAAAAGTTTATATAAAAATGATGAGTAAGCTTATCCACAAATTCCTCAGCCAGATCATTTACAAAGTCCTCATTGAGCTTAATTTTTCATTGTCCTATTTTGTAGGCTTACATTAATTTTTGTGTTTCTACATATAATAACATATATGCCAAATTTTAAGAAAAAGCACTTCAAGAAAAGGAGTGTAAAGCCACACCTGGAGTAAAAATGTGATTTCATGCAAGATTGTATCACACAGAAACAAATAATAGTAGCTCTAAAGACCTGGAGACCTCTGCATTCCATTCTTTATTCTGCCTGATAGAATATAGTAATGTAATATATGCATATAAATTTGATTATTTAATTAATTTAGGTCTCATATCACCTGATGAAGCAAGTAACTTTTTTCTGATTTCACAAGTGATGAGAGTAATTAAGTAATTTAATTGAGTTAAATTAAGTGACCCCTCTAAAGCGAGTCAGCATCAGCACTGGTATCAAGACAGTGTTTGGGAGACAGCATTATGAACACTTCCTTAAAACTATGTGTTTAGAGACTCTTTTGTTTCATTTGGATACAGTAGTATTTGAATGTCTGATCTGGGGAATGATAAAAGAGCTTAGTTTACAAAATTACTGCTGGGTAGGTACTCTTGAGGTTTATTATGTTTCCCCAAATGTAAAGGCAGCAAAATCAGCAAGAAGCTTGAAAAGGCTAAATTTTAGATTTCAGTGCTTCTCCTGCATCTCACTTTAGCAAGTTTAATGCTTTAGCTAAGGTCAACGACTTGAGAAATTTTGGGGGGAAAAGTGGTGCCATTTCTGTAATCTGTGTTTCATTGTCCTGCAAACTGTTTTGTGTAATCACTGTTCAAGTTTATGAAGCACATACAAAAACATGTACATTTCTTGAGTGTCTGCTGGTTCCTTATCTCTGTGTCTTTTACTGTGATGTTATAGAGCTTGGATCATATGGAAACCTAAAATATTATGACACAATGACTGAAGAAGGTAAGAAATATTTTAGAATTGTTTGTATCAGCTTTTTTTGAAGCCCTTTGAGCGCCTTTTATGTGTTTACATTTTCCTTTGTTTTCCTTGGTCCTGTTTTCATTTTCTCCATATCTGAATAACTCCTTTTTTGCATGTCTTTATTGATGGCTAAATCAGTTGTGACTTTTTTCAAGTTTTTGGTTTCAGTATTTCAGTTCTGCTGTTTCACATAAGGAAATACAATGGGGTGCTTTTAGCAAAGAACAAACATGCAAAATTATACTTGCAAGTTATATGGCACAGTATAACATAGATTATAGAAGCTTATTTGGTGCCATGTTTTACCATGCATATGAGAAGAGGAATTAATTTATGGATTTTCAAATCACTCAGAACAATTGCAGTGACTTCAGTTTACTGAAGTATTATTAAAAAGTAATGAACAACCTTTAAAAACTAGGCGTGTCTATTCCTGGAGTATTAATTGTATGCTTGATTGCAATGCAAAAAATTTGTGGTTTGAAATCCTTGTTCTAGCAATACAAGAAGGAAGTAATTAGGGCCTGAATCAGGGCTCAGTGAAATCTCAGGAAATTTTTCTGCTGATTCAAAAGCATTGCTGTTCTGTCATACTAATTCAGGAAAGCAGTTATCTGTGTACTAAATTTCCAACACATGCTTTTAGTCCTAGTGCAGTCAGCATTTCTACAATTTGGAATTATCCCTGAACTGAGACCTGATTGTCTGTAGGATCAAGACCTCTCGTCCAGCTCTCTGATTATAATGCCAGACAGATGTTTTCATTATGTTAAGTTTAGAAATTAGCAGCATGTTTGGGGATAGGGAAAATCTTGAGGCCTCTAGAAAAGTTAGGTGCCTATTCCTGTGTGTTTTTAATCTTGAGAATTTAAGGCTTATACCTTAATTCTCTGTTTTTCAAAACACAGTTTCTTTCTAGTGTCAAGTAATCTTGAAGATTCTGAGAGAATCTTCATTACATTACTTACTCCCCTCAGGGAGGATGGGAGGTGATAACCTCTATTTCCCTCTCTCTGTGTCTGCTGTTGATACACCAATATAACCATCCAGTTCTGGGGCTGTGGGAGATGGTTCCATGAACTGTGGCCTCAGGTGTTGGAAGGTGCTGTTTTCATCTGTAGCAGGCCTGAGTTCGTAGAGTGGTCTTGCCTCGCTGCCCTCCATTACCCAGGTTAAGCGTCTGGTTCACAGGGCTGGCACCAATAAAGGTGTCTGAAAGCAGCTTTTAACGGGCAAATAGTGGTGTCTTTGTTGTTTAAATACACCTCTCAAGCATTTGTAAGGAGCCATTAACCTGGGCCACTCAGATACGGCTACCAGAGGTAAAGCTTTTGCAGTACTTCTTATCTGAGTCTTCATTACAATCAAGATACAAAGGTAGTTTTTAATTTTAGCCTTAAACCTGTGTATGTTAAGGTTTTTTTTTTTTTTGGTAAAGTATTAAATCGAATATTTCAAAAGTACCCTTCTGAAATACATAAATACTGTATTGACAGCTAAGTGTAGGTATTTGTAGGGAAACACCTGTTGCAGTATGATACATACACATATATGTATATTATTACTGTGCCTATGCAGAAGTAATGCTGTTAATATTCAATGTCATCTCAGAATGCACTTCTCATGAATAAATAATTCAGGACCATATTGCAGCAAGAGGAAAAATCCAGTAGCAGAAATAAAAAGGAAGCTCTTTGTCTTTAGAAACACCGACAAGGGTCTGTGATGCAATTTACCTTCTCAAATTCAGCTATCATCATCATTTTCACTTGGCTTTCACAAAGCAAGCAATGAGTAGTGTATCCCAGAAGTTGTATTTTGATCAAACTGTACTGTATTTTCAGCTTTCTGTTTGGATTTTCAGAAGTTTAATTGCTATCACTCTGCATCACTCTTACTTGCATTACCAATATTCTTCTTTCTCTTCATTCTTTTGACTGAGGTTTTTGTACCTTTAGCACAGCAACTTAGCCAAAGGAACACATAAATCCGCTTACAAATCCATTGAATTTTTTTCTGATAAAGTGCATCCTTATGTCCAGGCCCTCAAGCCTAGAGTGGAGATAGGCAATATTCTTTCAGTCCCCCAGTGAAGAAACTCAACTGCATTTGTTATTCCTACTGCATCAGAACAATCAGGGACAAGAATTAATGGTTAAGCTACAGTACACAATCAGATTCAACCTAATGGCCAGAGAGCCATTGTGCTCCATATATTAGAAACTGATTTCTATTGTTTTGATTGTTCCACTTTGGTCTGAAAGTGACTTTAAATTAATTTTAGATTAATCAGGCCCAACTGAGAGAGTAAACGTGCCCTGTAAGATGAGAAGAGACCCTGAAGGTAATCTTGTGCTCCACCAATAGCCTATAAAACAACAAAATTGCGTGTGTTTTCATTTGATACTTCTGCATAACCTTAATGTTAAAGGAGAGAGTATGTAAGGTGGATTTCTGATCAGTAGTGACTCACTGGTTGTGTTCTACAGCAGGCCATCAGCAGAATTAGTAAGTACAGCTCATAGTGCTCAGCAGCCACAGATTTAACATGTTCAGACTCATGAAAGCTTGGCTATAGCTACATAGATGCAGTAATTTTCCTTTGATCACAGACTGAAAACTAGGCAAGCGGTAGATTCTTGAATTTTTTAAATGAGTGAATTTCAGGAGAACTATTTTTGCATCAAATGGGAGGTTTTTCTGACCTAGGGAGTCTGTAGTCTGCAATTTAGTTTGTAGTTAAAGGATTGGCTTTTTAATATATCCTTTATCAGGAGGAGGATCTCTGCCAACTGATGCCAGCTGGAGTTACTCAGGCAGATCAAGGCATATCTACATTATACAATACTGATTTTTTCCCATCTATTCAAATAAAACAAATTTAGTTTTAAGCTACCTTCTTTGGTAATCATCTGACCTTGATCACCTCTTCCTTCTACCTCATTCCTTGCAAACTAAAATGAGCTGCAAAATCTGTTGGAGTTTAGTGAACTTAGATTAACTAAGAATTTTCTGTAGCGATCTCTCCTATTTTAAATCCATGGAATCATGCATTCTCCTTCACCTAAACTCTCATTATACCAGCTGCTGTGAAAATCTCTGTTACGTAGTCAAACCATAGTGCATAGGACTGCTACAAAGGAAACATAGGCACATACCTGGTAGAAATAAGAACAGAAACATAAGATTCCTATGCTTTATTTTATTGAGCCAACCTAAAAATAAGAAAAAAGACATGAGAGAAGATCTGTGCCTAAGATTGACTTAGTGGCTTTCTGAAAATTGGAGTTACTTAGATACATCCTCATCTGGTCCTTTTTCTTAGTGGCTCTGTTCTTACCTTTGAGTGAACAAGTTTTGATTCGGTTTAAAGGAGGAAAATGATTGAGAAATGAGGGGAGAGAGGGAGGGGGCATTGCTCTGCTGTCTTTTTACATCTCATTGTCTTTGTACTTCTCACTGTCTTCATGCAGGCGAGTACAACTGCTTTTGTCAATTTCATGTTTTTGATAGCTAATAATGTCTTTTAATCATTTCCTTGCACTTTTGCTACCTACATTGAGTGAATTTAATGGAAGGTGATGATGTAAAACAGTGTAAACTGAACCATGCATCTACTGAGAAATAAAAGCACACTTTCCATTTCAAATATTGATTTTAACTTCCGTGACAGTGACTTATAACTGGAACAGTCTCTTGAATGGAATGGTGTAACTTAAAATTGTTCAAAGTCAGTGTCAGAAAGTCTTTCTAAAGATGGTGGGAGGTTTTTGTAAATGTGAAAAAAATAGTGCACACATTCAATTAAGCTAATCTAAACCAGTGTGAATCTGTGTGAAGGCATTTTATTTTCAGTTCAATAATGACCATGTTTCTCTGTTAAGAAAACCTACACAGTTTCACAGAATCTCAAATAAAATACTAGAATATCCTTAAATTCTTCATAATTTTAATTAACCTCTAAAACTGAACATTTAATTGAAAGGTCCCACATCATCTTGGAGTAGGTGGAGACATGGATGGCTCCACAGATATTTTTCAAAAAATGTCTCAGCTGCGTCATTTTCATTGCTTGCATAAAATGCATTTTGTAAAACTGTATATATGTGGCATCACAAGCTGAATTCAAACATATAAAACTGAGTTGAAAGCCAGCACAATCCTTTAGCAAACTGAAATTATTATATCAGGCACCTTTTAATATCTACATATTTTTCTGAAAAAACATTTTTAAATGCCGCTACTTTTTCAAATGAAGTTAGGAACTGCCATTGTTTTGGTTTGAGACAACTTTAGAGAAAAATATTTTTTGATAGAAAACAGGTTGTAGTTACCCCTCCCCCATTAGGTTTGGAAAAAGAAATACTTATTGGAGGAAAGTGAAGAAGAAAACAAAACTATTTATTTAACAAACACACGAGAAAAAGAATAATAATGCTAAATAACAAAATCTCTCGCTGTGGAGAGAAACTTGGAAGAGTTTAGGGTTGTTCTGTGGATGTGGTCTTTCCTCTCTGCAGCTGGGTGGGTGTGTGAGGGGGACTGCCCTCCAGCTGGTGGAAGGTCTCCCAGTGATGTTTTGATGTTCTGGTGTTCTGAGCAAGTCCCAAAGAGAAGAAGTTTTCCCTCAGGAAAACTCTGTTTCTCTCTTTTCGAAGAAACAGAGCTGAGAGTTCGCTAGAAAGCAAGGAAGGTGCTTCCTACTGCTCTCTGCCGCAGCAGCTGCATCCCCAACAGCAGAAGAATGACAGAGAGGAGTAGTGACTTTGAAGCCCAGAACTGTTTTGAAAAAGTTTTTCTGGCTGTTTCTTTCTTTCTCTCCCCTCTCAGGCTCAGTTTAAAGGCACAAAATTAATTTTTTGGGCATAGAGCAGGTGATATGGGATACACCATAAAGTTACACCAAGACAGCCGTGAATTCAGCATTTTGGGTTAAATTTGGGGATATGATTTGCATTTTTTCTGGTTTTTTTCTCTTTTATCTGCTATCTTAAAAAATTCCTGTTCTTTCTCTCACTCTCTTTTTCGTTAACTCTTTGTTACTGCTTCCCTTCTAACTACAATCTCTGTCTCTTACCTTGTGCAGTGAAATAATGAGATGCTAGGTTATTTATGCTTGTATTTTATGCTTAAATACTGTTCTGCAGGCATTTTACTCTGGGTGCCAAAAAAGATAATATTTGCAAAATATTGTGAATTGCTAATTTTGATTTTTTTTGGAGCATGACGTATTTGTGAAAAGAGAGGGATTGCAGAAATGACAGTACTGCTCATTAAATATTTGTGGTATTCCAGGTGGTTTGGTGTTTGAGAAATTAGTACCCCTTCCCAGCAAATAATAGCTGCTAGTCCCTATGAACTGCTCATATGCTTCTTCATGTACAAAAGTGTGGGTTCGGGGGTTTTAAGCTTCCATTTTAGGGAGAGATGAGAGGATTTCTTTCCTAAGTAATCCTTTTGTGATTGGAATTTCTCCAAGCTTTTAGCTTGGAAGAGACTGTTAGCCAAATAACTGTATTAATTCATGACTTCTTACTTTTACTTTCCACTGCTAAGCTTTTATATAATTCCAATTAAAATATCTTCTGGTCTTAAGCCTGCGCTGGTTTTGCTGCAGGGACACCAACAGTTTTTAGTGGCATTTTTTTAATGGAGATGAAGAATTTAAAGAGCTACAGGCCCTGTATCATAATAGTATTTTTAATTACAGGTGTACTGTAAAATAGCCACCAGTTGAACTTTTAAAAAATATTTTAGAGGACTAAAAGTGCAACAGCAATCAGGATAACAATAAAGGCAGATACATCAACTTTCTACACAACACAGGCTGTCATAAGCTGTCCAAAGAGTCCTTACATAGAAATATCAGTCAAGGCAGAGAAAGGATTCATTTCACTTCATATTTGACATCTTTGACATGGCCTAGTTCAAATGTATCATTTGGACACGTGGTCAATAAAGAGTGACAGAACCCAGGACCTCTGGAGAGTATGTCACCTTAGAGACAGTATGAGCTGCATGCTTACCTTTATGGGAGACAAAAAAAACAACCTGGCAGGTTTAGAAGAAAATTTACCTTTAAGAATCTGATATGAAAATCATGTATTATGGAGATTTCTTCTTCCCCTTCTGAATCACAGAATATGCTGAGTTAGAAGACGCCCAGCAAGATCAACACCTCCAACTCCTGGCCCTGTACAGGACATCCCCAAGAGTCACACCATGTGCCTGAGAGCATTGGTCAAATGTTTCTTGAACTCTGTCAGGCTGGTGCTGTGACCACTTTCCTGGGGAGCTGTTCCAGTGCCCAAACACCCTCTGGGTGAAAAAACTTTTCTTGATATCCAGCCTTAACCTCCCCTGATACAACTTTTTGGGTCCTGTCACTGGTGACCACAGAGAAGAGATCAGTGCCTGC
>VZRF01004027.1:137686-174842 GCA_013396875.1 Vireo altiloquus | reverse complement strand
AAGATGTTGAAGAGCACAGGGCCAAGGATGGAGCCCTGTGGAACCCCACCAGTGACAAGTCCCCAGCCTGATGTCACCCCATTCACTGTAACCCCTTGTGCCTGACCTGTGAGCCTGCTGCTCACCCACCACATGATGTGTTTATCCAGCTGTGTGCCACACATTTTGTCCAGAAAGATCCTCTAGGAGAAGATACTGAAAGCGGTACTGAAATCCAAAAAGATTACATCAGCTGATTTCCCTTGATCAACTGAGTGTGTTACCTTTTTATAAAAGGAAATCAGATTTGATAAGCAGGATTTTCCCATCATGCCATGCTGGCTATGACCAGTGATTGTATTGTCTTTCAGGTGTTTTTCAATAACTCCCAGAATAATCTTTGTAATTTTTCCAGCCACCAAAGTGGGTAGAAATCACAGACACATAGATGAGTCAAAAGTGAAAAAGCTGACCACACTCACTATAATGCAATATATGTGTTAATATGAAAGTCTGTTCTACTGTACTACTAATTGAGAACTGAAACTGTTTGTGTTTGTTTATGGTATCTTTATTCATCTGTATTCATCTCTATTTGTCCTCTGCTTCGGCTGAAATCCTATACCAGCACATTTATAGGTGGGACTTGACTGACTTCTGAAGAAAAATCATAGGTTTTGGTTTCTATTTCTTGTTCTATTCATCGCTGAGTTCTCAAAAAATGAAATTACATTTTTTCCACAAAAAAAAAAAAAGAAAAAAAATCCCACCCTATATATGCGAGCATGAGATAGTGTTTAATACCATATTTGCTGTTTGAAGAGGAATTGGAATGGATTATCAACACTGATCTATGGAGCCTAAGCGATGGGAAAGAAACTTCGCATCTCAGAATGGCTGCATTGTAATAATGACAATGTTGTCTTTTAGGAAAGTTCAAGGAAAGGGCCTCAATTCTGCATAATATTGCCAAAAAGAAGCACCAGGTAGAAGACAGCGAAAGGCAGAATGGAGCTGCTAATCATGGTGAGTGCAGATTTATCACCCAGTCCTGGGAGTCTCTTTCACTGTCTTATTTTGTTTGAAAATTGTTAATCATTACTTTCTCCTGCGTCACTTACGCTATTTTAGTAAAAATACTCTGATTCTCTGTACCAGAGAGTATGAAATTTATGGATGGGACAGGAGTTGAATGCAAGAATAGAAAGCCAGTCAAGGCATACAGAAAGCCTTCTGGCAGGTTGAAAAGAAAAAGCAAAGCTGATTTTGGTTATGTGTTCAAGTGACAGAGAGTCAAAACTTCCTTGCAGTACATATGGCAAAATTTAATTAATTTCTTTAAATGCTCTAGTAGAATATGTATTTTTTATGGTACCACCCTTGTCACAAAAAGCATCACATTCATGTTTAAGATTTGATTTGTCTTTATACTACTTGCTAGTAGTCATGTAGGCCCATCTATGCTAATTGTGCAAAATTTACTTACTAGGGTTTGCCATTAGGGCAAGAATTTGTATTTTAGTTCTAAAGTTCCTTTGCTAAATGAAAATCTGTACCATGCCCTGTTTTCTCCACTTTGCCTCATCATATTATCTGCATTAGAAAATCAGATACAAATGTGTCCAATAAAATCTGATTCATTTTATTACTTGACACTTTTTCTGACCTTGTGTTATGTTTACATATTATTTGCTTCCAAAATCAGGCAGTTGGTTGGGACAGTCTGTTAATAAACCATAATGCTGACTGCGGGGTTAAGAGACAACACACATATATTGAAATAATTACAGATAGTCTGGCACTCCACTGTGGCTGTGATCTCAGATTTTTAATTTAGAAGAGTCTCAGGATAGCAGTAATGTAACTAGACAGCTGTATTTACTTCTATGCACAAGAGCATACCATAAGGCATGTTGAACTTGAGTAAAGCATTTCATATCGTTATTCCCCATTACTTTATATTGTCTTAGGGATTTTGGGCCATTGACAACATTTATGTCCTACATACTTATAGAGATAATTACTGCTTAGAGAACTCCAAGATAGTCAAAGTAAGAATAAATTTTAATAAATTTTATATCAGAAACCAAAGGCCTAACTTTATCCTTTTAATTCCTGTGGGAGTTTAACACAAGGAATATAGGATTCTGGTTTAAAGTTCATCCTCTATTATTGGATGTTATTACGCCATCTGCTTACTCTTTCCCCACATTTTTGCATGGGAGACAGCAGGATTACAGCTTGGAAGCAACTTTACTAATTGCAGGGATTAGTGTGTTACAGAACTTATATCTCTTAATATATCCTTACCTGTAAATTCAGCATGTTGCATTCTGTGATGTCAGGGGTGAATGCTGTATGTCACTTTTTACCTGAAGTATTAGGCTCAGTGTGTTTAGCTTAAACAAAAAGCACTGAATAGTGCAATGAACTTAAATATTGCTCCAAACGCTAGCTCACTGCTTGTAAGATTTTTATTTAAAATGTGTACTAGGCAATTTTTTTCTCTCTAACACAGATGTTGGTTCAACTTCAGTTTTGATAATTTGCTCAGACTAAATATATTACAGCTATTTCACTAGTTTATTTGTTATTTAATATTCTGATCTGTCGATTTCCCACTCTTATCTATGGATGATGCCACGGAGAAAGGTGCGAAAGTGGAAGTTGCAGTAACACCACCAAGTGATTCAGGACCAGTGCAGAATGGAATTGCCCATAATGTTGAAGAGGTTAGTGACTTTTTTTATTCTTCTTTTTATTCTTGTATTAGTAAATATATTGCATGCTTGATTGTGCTTTTCACTGAAAGTAAACATCTTAATAGAAAGAAGCTGACAGTATGAACTATATGCATAATATTTAGTTTTCATTTACAACTGAATCCAGTGTACAGTTTGCCATATATGAAAGCTCTTGCCTTCTGTTCCTGCCCTTCAGTGGTAAGAGGTAAGATGAGAGTCTAGAAACTATTGTTTTAGGAAATGTATTTTTACTTTACAGATAAGATGTTTGCAGCCCTAAATATAGCTAATGGAATTGCTTGTCACATTGCATAAAACCTGTTCTCTTAAGATAACCTGTCATGATATGCATCATGGAATAGCCAAAACTCATTATGAAAGAGGATTTGTACAAAAACTTCTGCATCCTGCCTTCTGTTACCTTGCTTCATAAGATTTTTTCCCAATGAGATTGTTCAGTGAAAACAATGGGGAAAAAGCAATCTTAAGCAATCACATATCACAGCAGTGTCTACATGCTATCAATTTACATTGTAATAAAACATTTCCTGGGCTTGTTCAGAAACCAGCAAGGTCAAGGAGCTTTATCTTTTGAGATAATGGTTTCGATTTCAAGCAACTGCGGGGGAAGAAGGGAAAACTATTGCAAGAGTACTTTACTCAGCAATGCCTTCCTTTCATCTCCCTTTAGACATTTTAAATTTGCAGTGATGCAAGCTTTGGAACTTTTATGTTAATTTCAGCAAGTATTAGGACATTCTGAACAACAATTCTTATGTATTAGATGTGGGATACATTATTTATCCTTATCCAAATGGCAGAATAGAGCAAAGTAGGGAGGTTTGTAACTGGTGGAGGAGTGAGTCTGCAGATTTAGCTCCGTCAATCTGAGTGAATGGATTTCAGGTATCTACTGTCAAAATAAAAACTAGCAGTCTCCTAACTGCATTTTGAGATGGTCTATGCTGGATTCCTCCCCAGTGGCCTTTCCAATTTTGTCTTCTTCCAGTGGTAACTTGGCAGCTCTCTTAGGCTGCTTGAGTTATGCTGAAACCCATTTTGTAATTTAAAAGTACATACTGGAATTTTTGAGAAGTTGTAATACAAATAGTCTACTCATATGAAACAAATAAATAGGCTTCCATAATACTTAGGAAGTATTCTTCTTCACTGTCAGGTTCTTTGCCAACTCTGTAGTGTACCAAAGCCTTTCCTCACTGTATTGCCTGGCATTTTGTGCATAGCTTCCTTAAACACCTTCCCAAACTGTAGTATCACTCTGAAGCTAATACTGGGCTTTTCAGTGTCCTTATGTTCTATATATTGACTTTGTGGACACTTACAGGATTACTCTCAATTTATAGAAAATGTCAAAATTTGTAGGCAAAAACAGAAGCCCACACACAGCATTTCTGTGACCATTTTCATTGATGAATATTAGAATTTGAAGAAGGGAAATTGGTCATTGCCCTCCTCCTTCTTTTTAGCTTTTCCAAACTTGACGTACAAATAGTCTTGAATTTTGATCTTTTTGTAATCAAGTGTTCTCCATTGTATATTGATATAATTTGCTTCTGTTTCTAAGTAGAATTCAATCAAGTAGCTTGAAATTTCGATGACTTTTCCTTACTCTAATGCAAAAGGAATTGCTGTAGTGCCCGAATTTAGAAAGATAGTATAAAATTGCTTCTCTCCAGTTTTTGACTTGTATAGTCTAAAGATACGGTTTTGTGATCCTTAAGTGCTGTTTAGAAAAATCTCCTAAAAAACCTAACTGTTAGTGCCTCCATATTGTGGCAATGATAATTTAGAACTGAGAAAATTAGAGACACTGTCAGTTGGATGAACAAAGCTTCAAATATGCCTTTGGGTGAAAAATTTTGTCCTGAAAACTGTAGGATGTGAAATGGTTATATTTACATAGCAGGTCATCCTGGAACATGTTTGCAGGGACGACACAGAAGACCTGCATAGGGATCTAATTCTTTCTCCTCCTTGGTCAAGTTCCACTGTGGTCTTCATGCTTTTCCCTCTTGCAAAACAAGCATAGTCATATTTGTGGTGTTTTTTTTACTTTTCAGTGATGCAGATTATAGTGTCTCGGTCTAAATCCCTATAGATAAGCATTTTAGAATATCAGTCTCTATATTGGAGTTGGACTTGTCTAAAAATAAGTACATTAGTATTCTATCTTCCTCTAGTAAAAACAGAATATGCACATAAATCCCTTTTACTGACAAATCCTCTATTATTTCAAAATTACAATGTTGTGAAAAAGGCCCTTGTGAAAAGATGGTCTCAGGCTAAGACTGCAAGCAAAGGGAAAAAAAATATTGTATTTTAATCATATTGTGTTTTAATTTTCATATATTTGTAAAATATTTTTTTTTAAGTGTAATACTCCCAATTGCCATTATTTAGTTTTCCATATACCTCTCCTGGTTTCTTTAGAAGCTCCTTAAGAACATCTTTATATTTTCCTTCTTTTTCAAGAAAGAAGGAAAGGCTTACACAGAGCTGAAACACCAAACAAGACAGATTTGAAGACACTGTCAAGTTAATGACTTCTGCAAGATGTCATGATAGGTGTATTTCACCTAATTTACTTTTTTGTTTTGTTTTGTTTTTAATTTCTTTGTTTCTCTCTTCCAAACTCCACTGTCTTGCTTTTCCCTTTTACCCAGGACCTTAAATCCAATTTTCTTTACTCCACTGTCCTCCAGGGAAAGTCAGCTGTTCTCTTTCTAACTCACACCCTTCTGCAACAAGAAATCTCTCTCTCTTCTGCAAGTGCTTGCAGAAATTCAAAAAGGCTGTCCAGAAAATATACCCAGCAACCCAATCATTCGTGCCAGATAGTGAGACTCATATCACCCCACTGAACTATAAGCAGAAGCCAATACCCTACACTTTGATAAAATTTGGATCAGCTAAGGACAGACGGCTGTTGTGTCCTTCCCATTCCTTAGCCAGCACAGGAGGGAACAATACCTCCTCCCACCATACCATCTGTAAGACATTACTGCTTTATTTGAAGTCAGAAATTGCCTTTCTTTCTGCTGGATATTGCATCTTCCTTGGGGATTTTGTTCTACTTACAGCATTCTGTCTCTTAACCTTTAGCAGGTTGCCACAGAGGAGAAGACTCTGTTATATAAAACTTCATAGACTGGTACCAAGCATGCAAAAGAAAAAGAAAGAATACTAAAAAGGCACTTACTATCTCATTAAATGTTTTATAAAGTGCCCTTCAGAGTGCGATCCTTCTGAGAAGTCCAGTTCCACCCTCTGCCACCTTCTTAACTAGCATTTGGTAGTCATTTTAACCTGTGGCTTACCTGAAAATAGTTTCCAATCTGAAGATAATAGCTTTTGCTCCGACCTGCGCTCACCCGCACACATGCACGCACATACGCATGTACACATGCACACAGGTTTCCCCTTTTCTGTGGAAACCCCACTGCAAAGTGTTTACATACCAACCATGACTGAGATAACTTTTCCATGAAAATATGAGGCAATTTTTATGTCATAGGAGAATGGTGCAAGGCTTCATTGTTTGCCTGGGATGTAATCCACTTACCCGAGCAGTAGTCTGGTAAAGCATGTTTATGCCTTCCCCACTGAAGAGCAGCAGCAGCACCATGTATTGCATTTCAGGACAGAGCTCTGATGGGGACGTATCTCCCCTGCCCTGTAATAATCATTCCATTTACATCAAATTCGTGTGGTGTGAATGTGAGTAGCATTGCATTCTCTGTCTCAAGGTATTAATCTGGGCTATGTTAAACATTACTGTTTCATAGGGAGAGGGTAGAGAAGATAAGAGCAGCCTTTGTTGTAAGGCTGTGATATATTCCATCATCCCTGGTATTTGTTTGATTCATCATAAAAAAATTATTTTCCAAAGCCCAAGTATTTTTTCAGTTTCCACACTTGGTCTGAAGTAGATGTCTGCATCTTGTTTGCTCCTTGTAACTTAAAGAGAAGGTATTAAAGATTGAAGATCACAAGGGGTTGATCTTTATTTTCACAATGCTACTCAGTTGCCTACTCCACGTTTTTTGCTGCTGTATACCAGTTTGACTTACTTGAAAATTAGGACTGTGAAAAATGGCACGAAGAAAAAGGCTTATTCTTCAGAAGTACCTCCATGATACCATAGCTGTTATTTCGCCCGGTGAACTGACTGTAGTTTTGTGTGTTGCATTCTGAGAATTGCTTTTCAACTTCCCCAAAGAGTGCTGGCAATAACATACCATAAAAACTAGCATATAAACTCTGGGAGCTGTGATTTTACTTGTTTGTGGAAGTTCCCAAGAGGACACAAGCAGTAATAGCAGAATCTGGACCAAACACCTACTTGACCTTGCTATTTCTCACAGGGTCAAAGGTAAGAGGTACTCAAAAGGTAGCTCTTTTCAGTGAGCTGACAGTGCAGCAGGATTAGCACAAATTAGCTGTCCTAAGAAGAGTATCCACTTATACAGAATGCATTCTGAAAACTCAGAGATTAAATATTACTGCCTGTTTGACGTAAGAATTTGTGAGGAGACATTGCTTTCTGTCTTAGTCACCTCACAGAAATTGCATACTCTTGTACTATCTTACTATCTCACCTTGTTTTGCTTTTTTTTTTAAATGAGATGAAAGAGAAGGTAAATGAGTGATTTAAAGTTAGAGAGAAGAAACAGAAGGCAGAGACTTGAGGCTGTTCTAAGTAGGGTTCCAATTGCCTATACTCTCTACCTTTCCAGTGAAATAGATTATTGTGAGATGTGCCCTTCTAAAGAAAAAAATAAATCTCAGTTTTGAAAATCACTTTATACCTCTGGGACAGAGAACATTTGAGATCACAATCGCATCAGTTTTTATTGACTTACTCATTGTGAAAAGTTAGGTTGTACAGAGCTCATTTCCAAAAAAAGAACCTCACAAAAAAACAAAAACCCAACCCAAAACAAAAAAAATACTTCAGCAGTCTTTTGCAGCAAGGAAAGAAATTGCCTCTTTATGGGTGGTGCAGTATCCATGCTGTAGCATAAGCAAATTGAACTGCAAATAATTCCTGTCTTCAGTTTCCTTTCTTCTGGAGCCCTAATGCTAATTCTTTATTGATTAAGTATCAGCAGTCAAAATGCACAAAAAATGTACAAGCATGAGAATTTATATCTTAGCTCTTCCTCGTAGGTGGACTAACAGATTAATCCTCATAATATGGTATTTATAGTTCATATGTTATAGCTGTTACACAGTACAGATTAGTTGGTAAACAGTGGCAGATGCAGTATTTCTGAAGTGCTCAGAAATTTGAGATAGTTCTTTGTACTTGTTTTCCATTTTCTTCTATTATGAGGAAAAAAAGTATTGAATTCTGTTTAATGTTCAGAGTTCATCATATCAGGTGATGCAGCTTTCCCATATGTCCAGTCCAGTATCATTAAAGTTAATTAGCTACAGAGTCATAGCAGGGAATGAGTTTTGCGGTGTAGATGTGTAGGGAGTAGCACTTAAGCTGCCCTAAAGAAATGGAGATCTTTGCACAGTGCTGGCAGGTGTGTCATAAAGTGAGCAGAATATTCTTCACTTCTGTTGGAGCATGAGGGGGTCAAGGCAGATACCAGAAGTTATCTAAAATGGTATCATCATATGTGTTTAGACAATTGAATTCCTGGGTATGTATTGTGCTGACATTGCATTTTCTTCTTAGCATTGCAACATATAATCATACTGAACGTTGCAATGACAGAGCTTTCATCATACAGACTGAAATAAATCAAAACTATAGTTTCAGGATTAGTTTCTACAAACTGTGGTGGTGCATATTCAGTATGTACATGGCTGGAGCCACAGACAGTGCAATCTCTGCCATGAATCTCTGCTGAGTCATTTTCTGTCACTGCTGCTTAGTCCACAGCGTGACACTCACATTTGTGTGGTTTTAGAGCTGCCAAGATTATTTCCCATTCATTCCTTCAACTTCAGTGGATAATTTAGTATTGCTTTGAAATTCATGGAAGCTAGATATACAAATACTTTGAACTTCATTATTTCCACTGATTTTTGGGAGGTTAGCATTGAAAATCAGATGCCAAATCCAGTTTGCAAAATACGAAATGAATATCCAATCTGTAACATCTGTAATGTATCCTGGAGTTAAACTAGCAAGAAGAAGTGTTTTTCCTGCACTGTGAGCTTGTGTTTGGCCTTATATTTTGGAGACAGTTGTCTTGGGGAGAGGGATGATGTAGGACAACTGGAAGGTGAAAAGATCTTGAGCAGATAGATCAGGGTTTCTCAGGAGACATCTGGCAATCTCCAAAAGCAATTCTTTGTGGTTCTTTGCTACAGCCACTCTTGTTGCCTCTGTGCTCATGCACACCCAGAGGTGTTTGATATAGACATGAGAAAAGAACAAGGCCCAGCGTTGAACTACAGTGTGCACTGGTATAGTATTGCATGAACCAACATAGGCATTACTGTCTAGATATTTCTAAGACTGATGTGCAAACACAGACTAATGTAAAGTTTTGTTGTGATTAAATGTAATTGTTAATCATGGCTAATCTCTAGAGATGGCAATTCAGGAGGTACTTTGCCACTCAGTGCTGTTTATGCAGCCGTCACAAAGCTTTATTCCAGCTGAGTTGGCTGATTGAATTACACAGAGGTCATTCAGAAAGAGTTACCTAGGCAACCCTTCAATTGGTCCTTTTGTGCTCAGCTTTTATCTCAGTCATCATATTTCAAAGCTGAGCCTCCATCTCAGGTTGATTTTCCCACCCCAACAGTATCTACCAGAATGAAAAAGGAATGGATTTGGTTTTGGGAAGTAGCCTCACAAACTTCTCCAGCACAGTTCCCCTAAAGACAGGCTTCAGTAGATTTGCAGCAGTGAGGCATAGTATGTCCACTTCAGCGAAGAGCTGAAAGCTAAAGGCAAAAGCTAGCCTCTTAAGCTGCTCAGGAGCCTCTAAAGTACTGTGTTGAGTGCTACAANTTCTGTTTATAACCATCATGACCTGTTCACTTTACTGTTGTCTTACAGTCATGCAACTTGGGAGTTTCACAAAGTATATGAATTAATAAAATATTGTCATCTGTTGACATCAACACGTAACTCAAAAGTAGCTGCAACTTGTCAATGCATTAAGAGGTAAATAGGAATTTGCTTCCAGTCCATCAGTGTCGGGTGATACCTTTATAGTGAAAGATCCCAAGCTAAGAGCTGAGCTTGCTTCTGTAGATACTGATCAGTTCAGATAATTGAACAATTCAAAAGTTCACAATAGTGGAATAATCAAGACCAGTTCTTCAAAATGAGCAGTAAGTAGAAAATGTTATTAACAGTATCAACATACAGTGACATTTCATCAATAACTCTTTTGCTTAGAAAAAAAAAAACCTGATGTGGTCATTTTAAATGATTGCTTCATATGGCATTTTCATAAGGTTGATGTAAGCAATCTTAATACAGGGCAATAACTGAAAAGAAACCTATTAAAAATCTATAGGAGGAGTAATATGCATATTGTGGAGATGTCTCAAGTATTTTTTTTTTTTTCAAAAATAAAACCCAAGAACACTACATAAAGAAGTCATCATACATCACTCGTGTTCTCAAACAGTTTTCACCAGGTGCTCTTTTTCAGACCTTTTTAGCTTTCATTGAACTCTCTAGAAATCTTTCCAGTTTTAGCAGGGTTTGCATTGCACACACTGATGTGAAAGTATTGTTCAGGCCATTTTTTCAGTTGCCCGGTTCTGCAATTTATGTGCAGTTCTGGAGACATCACCTACCTACGTTAGCAGTTTAAAAGTTATTTTAATACATGCGTGCAAAAGGCTGAGTCATACCCGCTATACTTGCTCTATTTTGTTAACAAAAGCAGTCTAAGGAAAGAGAAGTGTGTGGCAGCCAAATGTTTTCTGTCATAGGAGAGGGTTCCTATACACCTACTCTATATAGGGATGGCAGGTGGGCAGTTTACACATAAATGGAGACTAGAGACCAGTGAGAAAATCTGCAAGACAAGTTGGAGTGTCTTTAGTTTTAGCACCAAGTTGTTAGGAACACTGCTGTGTTGTGACTGGTCTAAACACAGGAGTCTTTGGGGAGAGACAAGGAGAAGCCCTTTCCTCCTGGACAGCCCAGAGAAGCGGGGCCACCTCCGTCCTTGCTGGTTCCACAGTTTGAGTGGGCAGAGCCCTGAGCAGCCCCGTCTGAGCCCAGCAGCTTAGCACTAGTCTGACCCCTAGGAGCTTAGCACCTCCACAGGTGCCTGAATTGCCCTGTGTTCCTGTGAAGGAGACAATACATACAAATATATATGCATATGCATTTAATAGTAACTTTTTAAATTCCTCGCAAAAGCATAAGAAGTTAGATATACATATACGTCTCTATGCATGCAGAAAGATGCACATCTCTGTGTGGGTGTGTGGGTGGGTGGGTGTGCATGGGCACATACATGCACACATTCTCTCTCTCTTGTCTGTGGGGCCAGGCTTGATGCAACCCAGACAAGTTTTAACCCTAGACTGACTATCCCACACCCCTAGGGAGAGCCGTGGAAACACTTGTCGGAGACACCCTGTGCATCCCAAGGGACCAGCCATGCTGTCAACAAATGGACATCCTCAGGCAGCCTGTGCTGTAGGGGTACCTCACAGTCCAGCCAAAGTCCTTTTTGGTGTGTCCTAGCTAATGTTGTTAGGTAGGTGTGGTGTTAATGCAATGTTTTCAGATGCCATAGTTCTCACTGAAACACAACACTGTCCTTAAACTCCTTTTGAAAGAATCCCTAGCTTCATTCATCCACTGTGATAACCTGCTCACTGGAGCTTTTTTTATAGAATGAAGAGGATGAAGAGGAACAACCTCTCAGCCTGGCCTGGCCTGAAACCCGACGCAAGCAGGTCACCTATCTTTTAGTGTTACCCATTGTTTTTCCACTGTGGGCTACCCTGCCAGATGTCAGAAAACCTGTAAGTAACTGTTGTCGTAAGTCAGTGTGTTCTGCACCAAAGGGTGGCTCTCTAGTTAAATTCCAAGAAATAACTGTAGAAGATTCATGTAAAAACAGAGCTAATAGGCTTTTTTAATTGCTTGTTCTTTAAAGAAGAGGTCACAACATTAGTATTCAAATCTGCAAATGACAAGTGTTTATGAAAAACTGGTTGGTAATAGCTCTATACAGATCATAATTTGTATTTACTAATACTTTATGACATAAACTGAAAGGTCTGAAAACTTCTTTGGGGCCTTCACATTTGTATTTCTGAATCTCTACTGAATGTCTCATGAGTGCCGAGTAAGTCTGTCTATCTGCAGTGCTGCCTAAAGGGTATGACTGGAAGGATTTTAGACTGTCTAAATTCTCTCTGTAGTTGAAACATAATGATGTGCATTTCTCTTAAATTTATGTTCAATTAGACCTTTCTCTTCTACCCATAAATTTGTAATTTTCATACTAGGATGAGATCCGTAAGTCCCTTCATATATAAAATACTTGTTAGTTTTGTCCCAAACATAGCTTGAAGTAATGTAAGACTGGCAAGTTACCAAGGCTTACTGCTTTTATACTCACATATACAAATAGACCTGACTGGGAAGACTCATGGAAAGTAGAAGAGAGAGAGTCAAGATCTGAAAAAAATATTTTAGTAGTGTTTTAGTCTCTTTTCATTTCTGGATCAAAAATGGCTTTAAAACTGCTGCAAGAGAGGCATGCACAGCATGTAAGTTTATAAATCAACACCCTGAATTCTTTCTTCCTCTTCACACGCAGCAAAAAACCTTCCCATCCCACATGCTGCAAAACTGCAATTCAGTGCAAGAAGCTAAAATAAGATCTCTGATTTATTTTTAGATAAAGGTTTCCAAAGGCTATAAAGTGACATTTTCCCTTCCAATCTTTAAGCTTTCTTTTTCTGAAAGATTCCAGAAAACTCTGGTAATCACTTTTGTTTCATAACATGCAGAGCATACTACATGAATGTCAAGATTGTTTATTTCTGAATTTATGCCCTCCTTGAAATTTCTTCATAATTTGATCTAAAATGAGTGAGAAATATATATGGGCATTATTTTGAATTTTGAAAATCTGCAGTTAATATAAGTAGACCTGTAGCTTTATCCAATATTCTGTACTGTACAAATGAGAACAGTTTTGTAAATAATAGTTTTGGAAAGGGAATCGACAAGTTGCCTGCAACTGTGAGATGCTTGTGATTATTAACACTAGTACCATTCACAACAGAACTCCGTGCTGACACCCAGCCACTAAAATACCCTGCACAAAAGAGAAACATGGTTGTATGTGCCAAACAGGCAAGCATTGGCAACAGAGTTTTAAAACTTTTATTTTATTAAAACTTTATTACTGTAGATTTTGTACAGAAAAAAAAATGTAGTTTGTAATTACATGTAGATTAACAGAAGAGGTAATGGGCTGTATCAGTGTGACAAGCTGCTTACTTTGAACATTTCTGTCAAAGAGTTAACCAGATGGTTGCATAAACCATCTAACATATTAAATATGCTTCATTAATCTATCTTAAAAATATTCTCACATATTTCTGTGTGCCATCCCCACTAATCCCTTCCTAACAAAAATGAAGCCTGATACCACAGCTCAGCACGTGCATCAGAAAACAATTTTCAATGGAATCTGTGAGGTAAAAGTTAAAGTTAAACTTAAAATAATACTTAACTAGATTTTTTTAGATAGGCCTGCCATCAGGGGCTTGATTTGCAAGTGTCGTAATTTTAGTCAGAAACCCAAATTCTGCATCAGGATGCTTAGATTAGCATGTTCATATATAAAGTGAATGCTTGTGTGCTATATACTGATTTAAAAGACCATATGGGGCCTTTGGCATCCTCTGTCCACTTTTCAGTAAGTCCTTCTTTCCATCTAGAGACTTTTTTCTAATGCATATTTTATCTCCACACAAAGGAGATAGTTTGCCTGCATTTATATGCACTATTCCAGGATATATTTAGCTCCATGAAACCCAGAAGCTCTAAAAAAATTATTTCATAGACAAAGTCTCTGGTTCTAAAGTTAGCAAAATCGTGCTGCCCTATTATGCCCTGGCGCACACATATGCAGATTTTAATATACTTACAGTAGAGTATGCGTTAGTTCAGCTATCTGTCAGCTGATTGACTAGCTGAGATCTTTTAATGCGTTTAGTGTCTTAATAACACCTGCTGACATTAAGCCAGTATATATTAAAATCCTTACTATAACATAGTAATGTTGTTGTCATATCCCAGAGGTAGATGTGCCCTTGGGGAATTTTTTTCCTCAGTTTTTGCTCAGGTGTTTTGACAATAATGGGTATTTTTGCTGTACTAATGGTTTATTTCCCCAGTGGCTCTGTAAAGGTCACACGTGTAACTGCCCACCTCCAGCAGTAACAGATACTGAAAGATTGAAATTAAAGTTATGTGACCAAGGTGCTCCAGTAGGTCAGGAGCAGATATTGAACACCTCTTTTGTTAAAACCTTACTCCACTGTCCATCCCTTTACATTACAGGCCAGAAAAAAACGGCTCTTGGGGCTCCAGTCCTGCCATCACAGGACCCATATTGGGGAGTTCCTTCTACCTCTGCAAATTCCCATTACAAACAAAGAACTACAACTTCCATGAACTCTTGTTGCCATTCAGAGATGCACTGTTACCAAGGGGACAAGGACAACATGTTCCTGTACAGATCCAGTTAGAGGAGCAGGTTCTGAGTAATCAGAGTTAAGCACTGTTAAGTGTGAAAGAAAGATCAAACTTTGCAATGCAGATACATTTATGAACGAGACAAACATATGAATCATTCAGGTTAAAGATGTTGGTAATAATACTGGCTAAAATTAAGAGTTACCTTTCATATTATTCAGCACTCACTATCTTTCAGGATGAAGCTCTTAGAAGAAAAGCTTTCATAGCTAGATTATTTTTGCTATTTAGAGTCCTTTTTTTCAGACACTGGCATGAAATAAATAGATAGAAATATATAAAGAAAAATGGCCTTATGGCTTCTGATAGACAGGAACAGTACCAATCCAGTAAAAATGCTTTTGCTTTTGTTAAAGGGTAATAGCCCATGAACTGAAAGGGCCATGGCTTCTCTCATTTGTCTGTTACTAGGACCATGAAACAGCCAATTGGTAATAAACTAGGCACTCTGTCTTTACAATGCAACCACCACAACAACTACCGAAAAAGTTGGAGAGAAGTATTGCTGTCTCTGACTAATTCTTCTAGGAAAATGCTTAGAATTGGCAGCTCTCTGTATTTCAAAGAGCTAGGGAGTAGAAATGACATAAATCTCAAAAGAATGCTGTCACTAGTTACAAAACAAGTATGATTATTATTATTATTATACTCTGGAATAAAATCCAGCATACAAAAAAGAATCAGCATTCTTGTTAAGGCTTTTTAAATTTTTCATCTATATGCAAATTATGTAGCAGCATCTATGGAGTCCATTTTTGATTTCATCACCTGTAAAATGTACAAGCTTTAAATTTTGGCCTTTCTGAATTTAAATGTTCCCCATTTTAAAATAGGTAATTTAGGTGTTAAGCCTATTAAAGTACCTTGGACTGCTGCTTATCAGTTAATTTTAGTGGGAGAGGATTAGCTAAGACAGGAAGGAGTACACATACTGCAAAGTTACTGGCTCATAATTCTTAGCCATCCAAATTCTGTGGGTGTCTGACTCAGATAGGCGGTGTCTCCTTGTTTTGCAAGAACCATTTGGTGTATGTAATCACACCATCACAGAGCTATTACTAGCCAGCACGGCTCTGGTTGTATGAGCTTTGCTTAAGCCAATGTATGCTTAAATCTTGAGTATTGTGCAGTGATCATTTGAATTGCATTGCTACAAGGTGCTCTGTGCAGATTTTGCGACAAGGTGCAACAAGTTTATTGCTTCATCATCTCATGAACAATATGTCTTGCCAAAAAATCCCAGCTTTTACAAGGAAGATGAAAGATGTTGGAAGTTGGAAAAGCTGACTACTAAGAATGGTGAAAAAAATTTGCTAGCTGCTTAGTTTTAAAAGACGAAATTGCTATTTAGATTCATTTATTTCTACCAGCTTAATTCTGCTCCCACTGGTGTCAGATCACTATAACAGCCATCTAAATGTTTCTTTCAAATTGTGTTCCTTTTCAGACTAAGGTCTTCTCTCCCCCAATGCATATAAAATTTCGATTTTAAACTTAAAAGCCCATCTGACTAGGTTTAAATATCATAAGGTTATTATCATATTTTTGGGTTTGATAGAAATTTAGAACTCTGTTTTGAAAAAGTCACTCTGTAATGAGTTGAGAAGCAATTAAGAAACAGATCAACCGAAGTAGCCTGAGTAGTTCTAAAAACAGTGCTTGTGACACTAGTGGAATTTATATGAAAAGGATGTTTCCAGGTGCCATTGGGGTTATTTAAGGGTAATCCATCTAAAACACCTCCTGGACCACTTCTTTTACTCCAACAGAAGTTCAGTTATTTATATTATGAGGGAATTTAGAATCATAGATTCATATAATGGTTTGGGTTGGAAGGAACCTTGGAGATCATCTAGTTCCAATCCCCATGACATGGGCAGGGGCATCTTCCACTAGGCCAGGTTGCTTAGAGGCCCATCCAGCCTGGCTGTGAACACTTCCAGGGATGGGGCATCCACAAATCCTATAGGCAACCTGTTCCAGTGTCTCACCACCTTCATACTAAAGACTTCTTCCTAATATCCAATCTAAACCTACTCTCTTCCAGTCCTCTTGTCCTGTCATTACTTGCTCTTGTAAACAGTCTCTCTGCATCTTTCTTGGAGGTACTGGAAGGCTGCAATTGGATCACCCCAAAGCCTTCTCTTTTCCAGGCTGAACAATCCCAATTCTCTTAGCCTCACAGAAGACGTGTTCCATCTCTCTAGTAGTGTTGTTAAATCTGTGCCATTTTTAATGTGTGTTCCTGTGTATGTTCAGTTGTGGAATGGTATAGGTCACATTAGTCAATGTTACCGTGCTGAGTTTCCAGGAGGACATTTAGCATTATGCAAAGTGCGTGCCAGGAGTGAGTAAGTGCTCTGCTAGCACAGCCTGCAGCTGCAGCTGCTGCTGGAGCAGATATGGATCTTCTGTTTGTCCCATGCTGTAGATGAGTGTGCACAATTGACATTGCTAACTTCACCCTTTTTGCATCAGTTAATGTCCTGAGCTCATTGCAGTTACATCAGCAGAAAGTCTATAGTCTCATTGAGCTACAGACCAGCCTCATTGTTTTCAGGTTCAGCTGGCACAAAACAGTGACATTCCCACTTGACTGACTCTAATGGCCAGCCCAATACACTGATCATCTCTTGGTCTGCAGCCACCCTGTGGTTCCATACTCATCAGTTCCTAAATGCGAAGCTGTTCCATACAAATGCCTGTTGACTTTGTTACATAAGGAAAGCTGGCTGTGCAGCTCTGTAAACTCCCTAAAAAATAAGTGTTTATTATGGCTTGAAGAAGCTAAATCAGAACAAATGGTATTTTCTCTCCAGAAGTCACATTCCGGGAAAGCCCTGCAATCCTGACTATTCCCACAACATTTAGGAATGATCCGCAGTCTTATGAGCCTCCTGTTGCAGCAGGAGCAGGACCTCTGATTAAAGGGGACGGAAAAATTCTGGAGAGGACGTGGATTTAGTGAGGACCGAACAGGAAGAAGTAGTGTATGATTGAGCTGCAGCTGAAACAGGCATTCAGAGTGGTTCATCTTCTTTCCAAAGGCAGTTCTACTGGTTATTCATGAAAACGTGTAGGACTCTGCTAGTCACATGTTAGAAATCATCTGGGGTAAGATCTGCATTCCGAAGGTCAAGGACCATAAAGAAAGACTGGTAGAATTCATTCATACAACAAATTTAATTTTAAATACTGATTTAGATAGTATTTGCCTGATGCAGTACTGCAGTTTTGTTTCCTTCCTTTAGTAGTTAACTTGACCTCTTTTTGTTACACACATTCAGTTAGTCAATAGGAAATACGGAAAATGCAAAAGACTGGAAAGAACAGAAATCAAAATAAATCATTAATCTGAATATAACCCATTCATTGGCTTCAAGAATACTGCCTGTTGAAAATCTGACACTAGTACGGGAGACTGTGAAAATTAAAATTAAGTTACTTTGGTGTTATACAGAGTTTTTAATTCATTGAAGGGCCTGACAGTATGTTTTGCATGTTTTTATAACAAATTTCTATATAAAATGAAGCATGAAAAATATGTGCTTAAAATATCTTCTGTAAAGAAAGTGAGTAGTTTTCACAAGAACAGTAAATGCCATAATAAATTTTAGGTGCGCTTGTTTTTAGCTCTGCCAGTCTTTGTTATACTGACTGTAAAATTTGTTGCAAAAAGTTACTAATGTAGGAAGGAAAGATATGGGCACCTGTTGAAGCAGTTTAAAAACATTCATTCTGAATAAGCATGATCTATCAATTCCTATAATATCAGTTTATTGATATGACATATCAATGACATAATATCAATTTATTATCGACAAATTTAGAAGTCAAACCACTGTTGAGCTAAACCCATGTGCAAAACTGCATCATAAAAAATTATGATAAAAATCACAACACAAAATTTGCCATTCATCATACAAGTTCTTAGGTCTTGTTTTATGACTGAAGCAATTGGAAGAATGAGGTATAGGTAAGTATATACCAATGTCAGAGCATCAATTTCTTACCCCACTTGACACGTAGTTTGATCATCTGATGATGACCAGAACAGTTGCTCAGAACAGGCCATCAGAAAAAATGAGAAGCCACTCTCATGTTGAGAAGCAATTAAGAGTATGGCATGTCACCCTTCAATACAGGTTTTCACTGTTTCTCCTTGTTTCTGTTTCAGACATCAAGAAAATTTTTTCCTATCACATTTTTTGGCTCTATCAGCTGGATTGCATTCTTTTCTTACTTGATGGTCTGGTGGGCACACCAGGTAAGGAGGTGATACTGGCACAAAATAAAAGCCCTGCATTATGTTTTGCACTGTAAAAGATCATTTAGAATCAGAGTCCATCTATCTCATGCTGTGTGCTGCTTTATTTCGGTAGCTGTAACCATGGATGAAGTAGATCAGAACTCACTAAATGGAAAGTAGTTCAGAGAGCTGTGGTTGGCCTGACCACGGGATGTAATCATTCTTGTAACATCAGAACCATCAGCAGCTGCCTATCAATACCTTATGCTTCTATTTGACAGTCTTTATCTTTCTCCTGATACAAGGGTAAATCTGTGAAAACTAATATTTCTCCGATCTCACCTGGTATTCTCCAAGCTAGTGGACAGCTGAAAACATTTCTTCACTGCAGGACATTTTCTTCTATTTTTGTTTAAACCCTTCTAGGTTGGAGAGACCATTGGTATTACTGAAGAAATCATGGGATTGACTATTCTAGCTGCTGGCACATCCATTCCTGACCTTATTACGAGTGTTATTGTAGCACGCAAAGGTCTGGGGGACATGGCTGTCTCCAGTTCCGTTGGAAGCAACATATTTGACATCACAGTGGGGTAAGTTCTACACCAAGAAAATTGTGTCTATTTTAAACAAGACTTTTGTTCTTAGCACATTGCTGTGGTGTTGCCCACAAGCAGCAATCTTTAAAAAGGAGAGTGACGCAAATATGCAGCGGCTGTTGCTGTGTCAAATGCTCTGAAGTTTACACATACCTGCATGAAGAAATGTTATAAATTTGTTGTCTAATCCTTGCTTTGATATTTTACAGAGAGGCCTAAGCAAGTGAATTGCAGTTTAAAATTGTGCAAGAGCATTGTTCCGAAAAGGAATTTCAAAGCTTTTTATGTTTTTGTGAGGTTGCTGTTTGCTTTCTGCTATCACTCATTGTGCTTGTAGTAGAGCTTTCTTTATAAATGATGATCAGGAGCAATTCATTGCCTCTGCAGTATTCAACATGTTTGCTGTTATAACAATAGAAAGTCATTGTTTTGTGTAACTCAATTAGGCTGCTGTTGACATGTGATTAATTTTTTTTCTATACCCGACAAGTCCCAAATTACAAACCAATTTAACAGAAAGGACCCTTTTTATAGCTCTGACAATATGAAGCTACATGAGATTGTGCAGAAGTTTTCTATTTACACTTCACTGCTTCATGGCAGCTCTAGGGTAATGATTTGTGGCATGATGTTGTAATTCAAAATCTTCTTTGATCTTTTGAGACCAAGGTAGATCAGGTTCAGAAACAGTGTAATCTATGCCTCAGTGTTTCAAAAATGTGCAGGAAATACACAGATAAATTCTGTCTTTGTTCCTACATTCCCATCTTCAACGCAGGATGGAGGTACTGAGAATCTTGTCCATATTTTCAATTTCTCCATCTTTGGTTGTTTCTTGCTATCACACACAAACAGAAGAACAGGTCTAGTCATAGTCACAGTGCAAAACAGCCTGGTTGTAGAAGAGATCCTGGTTTTCACAGCTGAAAATATACCAGCAACTGCATAAAGGTACAAAAATGATACTGAAGTTAGAATGGATTGTAAATACCTTTCTGACTTTATCTGTTAGCTAATGACAGTACCTTTAGATATAGTAGGAAAACTTGGCCGCTTTTATATTAATCCTGAAGCATGAAGTCTCTGAAATATCTATATGCAGTAAACTTGTAAAATATATGAAACCATGTTCTCCAACTTGGAATACAGAGGGTGCATTAAAAAATTCTTTCTCTTTTGCAGTGCTTTCTTACTTTTTAAAAACTGTTTAGTCTTCCTGCCAGTGGAAGTCATTTTGTCCTGCACCAGTGTGCTACATTTACAATAGAAATGGCACAGTTGAGCTGTAGACTGGTGTAGTTAGTATTGCAGCGGTAATAAATTATTCTCTCCTGAGCTGCTTATTCAAAGTTTTAATGTTGTGAGCTTCTGACAACTCACTTCATGCTTTCTAAGCCTGCTAAGCTCCAGTCAGTGTCTTAAATATTTATTTCAGCTTGACATCTTGCAGAGGGATATTGTCTCCTTCTGTGGCGTGAGAGATGAGAAATGCAATGACAGCAAACACAGAAATAGAAATTAAGCTGAAGTTCAATTGAAGTTCACAGTTTAACAGAGGTTTATACAGTAAATGTGGACAAAGATATTTAAGGGCAAAATTTTGCAGGCAGTGCCTTGCAGAGTGCTGGTTCTTCATGGCAAGGACATATTTTTATGCAACCCACCCTACTGTCAGGCAAGCTCTTGGAAAGAGCGCAAATAGCTTCTTCTGCAGATGGTGTGAAATCTAGAAACAAATGAAATGGATTTTCCTCTTCATAGACAGGATGCCAGGTGATTTGCCAGCCAAGGGAAATATAATTCACCAGTATAATTGGTGGAAGAGTGAGGGGCAAAAATCCCATGTGTTCTCCCCAAGAACCATGACAAAGCTTACAATTTATGTTTATGCAAATGTTAGAAGAGTTGAAACTCTTCCTGCCTCACTTTACTCAGGAAGCTTCTGGTTGTGTTTTGAATTGCCTCCAGAAACTTCCTAGTGCTCCCTTCTGGACTTCTGCAATGTTTTAAATTAATTTTTCTGTTTCTTAACAGCCTTCCTCTTCCATGGCTTCTGTATGCTGTGGTTAACAACTTTGCCCCGGTGACAGTCAGCAGCAATGGCCTGTTCTGTGCGATTGTCCTCCTCTTCATCATGCTGCTTTTTGTCATCCTCTCCATTGCTTCCTGCAAGTGGAGGATGAATAAAATCCTGGGTTTCCTCATGTTCGGTCTTTATTTTGTGTTCCTGATTGTCAGTGTCCTCCTGGAGGACAAAGTGATCCAGTGTCCTGTCTCCATCTAGTGGAAAGTGCTGTTTCTCGACCAAAAAAAAAAAAGAAAAATCTAAACAAAACATATATATTTATTAAAGAAAAGATAAATATGTCAAAACAAAACAGCAAAAGAAAACCAAATGGAAAGCTCCAGTGGGAATAACCCATGGATCTGTAAATTTCCTCTTCCTCAATTTTGAAAGAGTGAAAGAAAGAAAAGGATACAAAGGGTCCATCTCAGAGCTGAAGAATGACTACTGCTGGACAGTGCAGTTACGCATGAAGGGCTGAGTCCAGGTGCACTGAGGTTTCTTTGCTGCAGAACATCCTCGCTGCTCAGTTCTGGACACGCTACGTACGCACGGCGACAGCGAAAGTTACTGCTTCTCCTCTGCCTATGGTACACACCCGCAGACTTCTCCTTCTCCGTAGTAGAATACACAGACATGCAGTGTGCTCAGTTCTTACAGCTCTCCTCTTCTAAGGGGAATGCTGCTATTAACTTTGTGGAGGCACCACCCCCCCACACACCCTGGTACAGGAAATTTCCTGTAAAAACCTGCTGAAATTCCTCAGTGGAAAGCATACACCAAGCGATGAGTCACACAAACAGGGAAGAGCTTGTACGTCTCTTCATGTAAGTGGATTTGTATTACGTGATTTCAGCAAAGCCAGGGAATTCATCAGTGTTTCGATCATCTGCATCACAGGTCTGTAAAGGCAATCAGCAGGTTGTTAATGGTGGTTTTTTACATCTTGCAAAACTCTTCAGGTTCCAGAAACTCTGTCTCTGGCACTGAAGGAGCCATGATGCCTGACCGTTTTGTAACTGGTGCAGATTTTCATTGCATTCTCATGCAAAGACCAGAATGGGGATAATCTTTCTTCTCTAATAGCAACGCAGCATGCAGTGACATCATACAGCTATGTGAACACACCATTTTTTCTAATGCAGCAATATCAACAGTACCAATGGCTTTCAGATGCTGTTATGATTATGAGTTTGCCTTTTCATGCCAGAATAAAAAGGCTGATTTGCTTATGCATAGTATTTCATACAGAAAATAGAAGTAGTTATAAAGTGGCAGCCTAATTGCTAAGTAAATATATATTTTACAGGCTTTCACTATTACTTGGAGTGTAAGGACCTTCACAGCTACATATAGTTATTGCTGGAAGAGATCCCCAGCTGTTGTATCAAGCTGGGGCAGTTCACATTTGCTGTTATAAATCTTGAAACTAGGTAGGAGAAACACAATTTAAATACAATGGAGCTGCAGGAAACTTACATGAAAATTCTTCAGTATTGCTGGAAGTGTACATGTCTAAAGAAACTCAGGAAGGAGTGAAAATGCAACATCCTTTTTCTGAGGTACTGAGAGAAGGGCCAAACCTTGAGCAAAAAAAAAAAAAGAAAAAAAAACCAAGAAGGGAGAAAGCAACTAATGTTCATTTTTCTGTAGTTTGGCTGATTTTTTTAAAAATGGGAGGACTGGAATGAAAGTTAAGAAATTATTTCAGATAATTATCATTTGTTTGTTCAAGTCTTTTGTGCAATTTAGAGTTCATGAAGTTTCAGTGCATTTCTGTGACCTGTTTCAGCATGGTTTTATATGTGTATTGTGGTCACAATGGCAATACCATGCTCACATCTGTATAACAGAAGGCTCAGCACATTTTGTCTTGTCTGTTTTTTCTCTGCTCCATGCTGTTTGTTTCTAACTCATCCCCTTTGTCCTTTTCTGTTTTCCTGTTATATGTGTTTGTATGTAATGGTATATGGTTAGAAAGTAAGGACTTGACAGAAAACAATGGTAGAGAAAACAGTATGAAATTCATATTAGGAATATTAATATTATGTGATATCATGAAGAAAAAAGTAACATATTAATGAAATAAAGGAAGGATACTAGGAGTTGCAATGTCTGCTACTCATATATTGTCCTAAAGTATTGAGTCATAGCTACATGCAGAATCAGTATTGTATCTTAACCATACAACAAGCAACATCTCTTACTAATTAGTGCTTTTTAGAGTGAGCTTCTCACATTGTGAGCAAAAACTTGTCTTTGTATTCAAGATCCTTCAGTGGTCCAGAGTCCTTACCTGTCTTAAGGATAGTGCTGCCCATCTCTTTAACATTTGTTCCTACGGTAGTACACGCTGGAAAGGTGGGTGGATAGACATAACTGCGGTGCCCTCTTCTGACAGGAACAGCAACCTAAAGCAAATCTGTAACCCAAATTCTCACCTCAGCTGAAACTTATGTCCCAAAATACTGTCTCCACAGTACAATCCATTCCAGAGGAGCCATCAAATGCTTTTGTTTCTGATGACAGTGATCAAAACAGGCAATCCTTTCCGAAGTAAGACGAATCAGACAGAGGAGTGATCTAAAGGAAGGGCTGTGTATGTGGGCACTTACAAAATACTGCAATGCCCAGATTCACTGATCTGACATTTCAAATCAAGAAACCAGGCCAGAGTCCAATCTCTGTTCAGTACAGTTCTCCTTTTTTTCTTTTCTTTTTTTTTTTTTTAACTTCATGCCATCATGGTGTAACAACTCCCACACAGGAAAAGAAAACGTCCTATCTGAGCTGCAGAGCTCTTAGAGCACTCTGGTGAACTCTGCAAAGTGAGGGCATCAGCAGCAGAGATTGCTGCCCCACTGAGGGCAGGTAGGCAGTAGACAGCTTATAGGAAGACCTTTATGTATACCATTAAGGACTGGTATCCTGTAATGGCATTTCTATACTGTCTTAAAATGTATCTCATTTCTTTTCCATGTCTTATTGTCCCTATGACATGTTTATCTTGGAAGGTATTAAAAATAACTTTTTCTCCTCTGAAAGTAGACACCTCATGGCTCCCACTGCTTAGCATCTGTAGGGCAGATCATTTTTAAAATGGTTGAATAACTGTGCCAGTGGTACCTCAGATCCAGAGGTAGTAGGACAGAGTTCAATTGTGCGGTGCTTTCTGCGGAGGCTGTCTGTGAACAATGTTTATACTTTCTTCTGCTGGGATAAACTGTTCATGGATGTTTGGATGCTGATGTGGTCTTTGATTACAAGACAACAGCTCTGCTGGCAGGTAGAGAAAAAGAGGAGTAGGATGGAGGGAGAAGCTTAGTTCCTTGTCCTGTGCAGGAGGAATTCAGTCTTAAACTGGAATGCTGAGAGAACAGCCAAAAGCTGCTCCAACACAGTGACTGGATGTCAGTGAGTTGTCCAGGCTCAATGCTGCCAGAAATGCACACGCTTGTTACAATATTCCTATTTTGCAATGACAGCAAATTTCTCAGCATTCTCTCATGGTTCATAATTATTTCAGTGTGGGATCATGAACTCTTCTCAACATTGCACACCTAGAAGCCAAAGTTCAGTTTCTATTTTCTTCAGCCAAAGTTCTGAATGACTTCACTAGGGGTCCGGTCCTTTACACTGCCCAAATTCTACAATGAGCTGGTTGGTGTTGAAGCCTCTTCCACCTGCCTGTATGCCTGTGCTCACTTACTCAATTGTACTGGTGTCTGCATAATCCTTACAAAGTGTAAATGAAAAATTGGCGTTACGATAATGATACAGTTCTAGCTTAGCACTTTGAGGACACCAGCTTGGCAACATAGTAAGTAAGGTAAGAATGCAACTTCATCTTAAATAACCAATTCCCTGTGGCACCATCATCTCTGAATGTTGAACATAATTTTTTGAAGGGATTTCTGGTAGCATTTGAATAGGATCATAGTTCAGAATGCCAGTTTTAAAGGTTTTCTGCATTAACTTCATTGAAATTAAATATGAGAATGGGCCCCATTGGTACAAAATACCATTGGCATTGGAGTTCTACAACTATTCTCTTTTCCCTCTGCAGAAGCCACCTTGGTCATAATCTGGTAAACGCTATAAAAGTGTGATTAAAAGTGTGGTGTGAAGATTCTCTCCTTAAGAACTACATGTAGACATGGAAAGATCTTTCAGCAAAGCTCTATGTATTTTAAATTAACTATTTTACCGAAAGCTAGTGCTTTCTTATAGTGCAGACAGGCTCTTGTGTCTGTATGCTTCTGCTTATGTATCCAGTTGCTGTGGCAGACTTCATAAACTTCATGAAGCATAAAGCACAGTGGGTGACAAGCAATCTTATCTAGCTGTCATTTGTTCGTAATTTCCACATATACTACTCTGAAGTAGTTTATGGTCACCGTCACTCATGGTACTGTTGTGTGTGGATATGAAGGTCCACAAAGTGGTAAGTTAAACATGTAGTTAATCCAAGTACTGTGAAAAAATAGATACTT
The DNA here is from genome assembly GCA_013396875.1 of Vireo altiloquus. Classification (NCBI taxonomy): domain Eukaryota; kingdom Metazoa; phylum Chordata; class Aves; order Passeriformes; family Vireonidae; genus Vireo; species Vireo altiloquus. The sequence continues at coordinate 148,970 of VZRF01004027.1, read as the reverse complement.
AGAAATATTATTAATGTGTGGGTGTTTTTTAAGGGATTATTTCTCTCGTTGTCTTTTACTTCATTACATGTTTTGCAAAAAAAGGGGATATACAATGTTTTTTAATTATTCTTTCAGCAGTAATTCCTTAAAATAGCATCTTGTGGTCCATATAACTTATGTTCTGAGTCAAGTATGAGTCTGTATCAGATGGTTTTATTTATTTATAACAAGGAAATAATCCCTTCTCTAAGAACTGGCCCAGTGAAATACAGAAGAGTTCTGCCATTAACCTGGACAAACCAGAGACTTTTATCTTAGGTTCCCGTATTGCATAAATGCAGTTACATAACAAACTTAATTGTCCTGGGAGCTATGTACAAAGAGATAAATTACATTAACTTGTATTCTTGGAAACAATTTTACCTCTTGTAAATAACAACAACACAACTAACTGAGAAAGAGGCATGGTTTAAACAGGTGATTCTTTTTTTTATACTATTCCCGGAAAGTTAAATCAAAGAATTTGCACCTGGAAAAATACTTGCAGAAAGTGATTTTGAGATTATCAAATGGATAGTTTGCACTCAACAGTGTGGAGAAGAATACTACTCCAGTCCTCCAACGGCCATGGGTTTCATTCGTAGTTGATGTTAAAATTATCCTTCTTGGGTCTGTTGCCGTCAGTTACAGGAATATCAGTATTGAGATATCCATCATTTCCATTGGCTCTGGGGAGAGTCACTTCCAAATTGAAGTTCTGCAGTACAGTGCACCCATCAGATACAGAAGCCAGGTGTGGCTCACAGCCCTGCAGTTCAGACAGGCCGTCCTGCAGGTCTGACGTGTGTTGCTGGGTGTCAGTGTGCAGCATCCCAGGGCTTGTCTGCCGGGATGGGTGCAGACAGCCTGAGCATTCCCCTGCCATGCTCTGCCTGACCGGCTGCAAGCCGTGTCTTCTCCGGAAGTCCTGTCATCACATTAGCATGGCACTGAGCCCATGCCCCAGCCAGCCAGGCGCAGGGCAGCCCCAGCCTGGAAGCCATGTAACCCCCTGGAGTGTGGGTAGAGCAGACACAGAACTGGCCATATCCTACATGAGCCGTAAGTGAAACAGCCCAGGACAAGTTTGAGTCATTCCAAGATTGGTAAATGAACTGTACATTCATGTAGATTTATTGTAAATTCACCGCTCATCAAACACAAAACCAATCCCAACAATGAGATTTGTACACGCTTTTAAAGATCGTGCACTTTACTATTTTTTTTTAAATTTTTATTTTATGTCACATAGTTGTCTTAATGCAAAAAGAAGCCATAAAAAACCCAGAAGACTAGTATAGGGTTTCTAAATAAGGGGATCATTAATTTTAAAGTAAAGAATCAATTCCATGTCTCTGTTTAAGATATAATGTAAAATACTGACAAATAAATGTACAGTAAAGCAGGATCTGGTTTTGCCTTAGTGATGCTGTAAGTCAGGGGGAGTTTGCTCCTCGTACTCTTGAGTTTTCCTGTGGGGCTGTACAAAATGCTGCACGCTACCTTTGCAGCAGGACTCAATCCTGCTACCCTTGTTCACCCCAGGAGAAGGAATACAATGCTTGCAGAGTCAGGCCCAATGAAGCAATTAAATCGTTCTCCAATGTTTTCTCCCACTGAGATCACAGTAAAGGAAGCTCCTTATGTTTTAATAAGTTTCTAAGAAATTAGTTTCTATCACTTTTTCAAAAAGTTTCCAAGGTCAGGTTATCCAATAGAAATCAATAATTCATTTTAATCCCTTATCATAATTAAGTAATGCCAAAGGATTTCACTTGGTTTTGTGTTCATTTCCATTATCAATATCTCTGTTGAAGTTTTAATTTTGCAATCCTGACTCTGCGGAGTTGACTTACATGAATTAAAATTATTTCTGTCACTTAAGATGGCAAGATCAGGATATGGTATTGTCATGTGAAAATAGTAGTGTGTTATAACTGACAATCAGATGCTATTTTTGTAATAAAGCTTTTTTAGCATGTTTGTTTCACTTCGTAGTTTTCATACTCTTATCTCTCAGTTTCAGCCTATTGTAGGAGAAATCTGAAGTCTCCCATCTTTACTCATTTCAAACTTGAAAAGTAAAATTACATTGTCATGTATTTTTTATTTCGCAAGTCCAGGCAACCTCCTGAATATTCCAGTTTTTCTCATGTGTTTAAGTGTATGGATCATTATTCACTAGATGAAACTCTTGTAACTCTGAATCAGTATATTCTGTGTGAATATAAGATTGTATATAGTATGAAAGTTACCTTTATTTGTACATAGGCTCTTGGAAATAATCCCTTCTATCAAGGTCCTACTTCACTGTATCTACAGAATGTTTCACTGTGGCGTGTACACTTTCTCACCTTACCATATTAATACAGAGTTCTTCATATAAATCACTTTATGTAATTGAGTTGTCTAAGTGTGAATAACAATAACAACAATAAATACTAATAAAAAGACTGAAGAGAGTGTCAGTTTGCTCAGTATCTTTTGTCTTAATCGTCTTGGGTTTGCTGTCACTCTGAAAATAGTATTTTAACTACTTTCTCCGGGTTCAGTGATGATCTTCAGTGCTGCCCATCATTATCAATGTTCAAGCTGCACTGCTTGCCTCTCACCATGTCCCAGTGCTACCTTTTGTGTATACACAGAGTAAGGAAATTGCTTTTCAGTAAGCTTAAAATTTTGTCAGACAGGGATATTTCATCTACAGCCCAATGTGAATCCACACTACCTGGATCTGTGTACGTCTGGAGCCCTGCCATTCCATTTGGGATCGAGTGCTCTTACATTTCTTTACTGATACATTTGATCACAAGATGTTTTGATTGCCATTACTTACTTTGACACCTTGTTTAATTGCCAACCTGCAGAGTCTGTTGTCCTTATCAGTGATGCTTTTTCTTCTTTTTTCTTTACATCTGTTCTTGGGTGAATGATGCATTTAAATAAAAGAATGATCTTCTTCTAAATGACAGCAAAAGAAAGTCAATAATACTAAAATTTTCCCATAATCAACCAAACTTTCCATCTTCACAAGTTACAAAAGGTTGCATGTGGATATTATTACTTAATTTTTTTTTCCATAGTAGCCCCAGGAAGTCATCCTCCACAGTGAATTAAGGTGTTTTTTGTGAGACATTGTGCCAATGCTGTTGTGAGCTCAGGAGAAAGATTTTTCATTCATCTTTAGGCATACTAGAGCCTTAAAATTTTAGATTGGAAACAAAAGAAATTGGCAGATAGCCTAAGAGTTGAGAATGGTGATTGTCCTGAGGCATTCATGCCTGCCAAACAACAAAAAAACAACCAGGTCAAACCCATCCTACAAAAACCAGAGTAGGCTCCAAGTCACAGAGGCACATGTGGGATGTTTTGAAATTTAGGTTGGAGATAGAGAGTTTGTAAAAAGACATGTAGGCTTTATTTGAGAAGTAATCATGCATATATACACACATAGGTGTTCATAGCTTTGCTCTATGTGTGTGTGTGTTTTCTTACCCTACTGCTTGCTCACGTTTGATCCCATCTGCTGAACTTCAGCAACTTTTGTAAAATTGAGCGTTTTAGTCCTTCAGTACCACAGCAGACCTTGATGGTATATGACTGGGGTGAGCAGGGAGAAAAGAAAAACATATTATATATCCAACACAATCCTGCCTAGGGGAATGAAGTTGCCTTGCCAAGTGCCCACAAGCAAGCACTTAACTGCCTTATCTGTAGTGCCGAAAAAACTGTTCACTGTTACTTTTTTCCTTTATAAATAATTGCATTTGGAGTGTTTATTGACAACGAGAAAAGCAATGTGCATATTAAAACTAAGTTGAAACTTTCCTTCCCTGGCAAGGCTTCAGAATTTCTCTTTAAAACAAAGGGTTCCTTTTCCATCAACACATATCTCAAAGAAATAAATATTTTTGCCAGAAACTTTCAAAGAGTACAGAGAAATAGACTACAGATTTTAGCCCTAAAGAGATGTTTTGTCATTCCTTCATCTCTTATTTATGCAAATTTTCACATCACAGTTTGAACAACATACACATGTTGTGGACAAGGGATTTTTTTTTCACAGGATGGTGAGGTACTAGCAATTGGTTGTAAATCTACAGTATTGCTTCCAAGGCATCAAACCCAAACTGACCCATTTCTTATTAGCTAAATGTGAGGACAGGCAGAGAAGTTACCAACATCCGGTAAGTTTAAAGCACACCAAACAGGATCTTTGAGCAACAGTTTTACAATGAATGAAACTCTGAATGAACAAGTAGTGTCCCCCAAACCTTTGGGTTGCTTGCAAACGCTTCTTGCCTGTCCACCAGCAATGGCGAGTGAATACCAGCCCTCAGCTACAACTTTCCACTAACTGCTGATAAAAATGTGTGAAACTGCATATGCTGGTTCTGCTGTACTGGAGGATTACCTGCGGTGGGGTTGTGTCAGAGCCAAAGAGCAGGTCTGGCTCAGGCTCCTCCTGAGGCAGAGGAGGCAGAGGAGGAGGTGGGTGGGAGGCTATATTTGTGGTCACTGTCTGGCATGGGAAAACATGCCACTTCACTGGACCTTGCATTTGATGCTGTGTTCCAAAGTGCAGGACAGGAGGGAAAACCATGAGAAAAACTGACATAAAAATTACCAATTACAATTTTAAGTCTAAAAGGACACATAACAGATGGTTTTCCTTCCTGTCTCTCTGCAGCCCATTTTAATTTTGTTGTGAAATGAAGGAATACAACCCTGAGTAATATCATCTAGGGGACTCTGTGTAAGCAGGGAGGTTGGACTTGATGAGCCCACCAGAGGTGCCTTGCAGTCTTACAAATTCAGTCATTCCGTGAATGGTTTAGTGCACTGGATGGTAACAGTGAAAAAACTGCTCCCACTGCCCACTCATCACCCCCACTTATTTCCTATTCTTTGTTACTAACTAGGATGAAGGAAAAGGGAAACTACTGCCAGAATTGTCAAATTCCCTATGAAGATCTGGACCTGCTCTTGTCACCATGGACTGCCTGCCTACCTGCCTTGATACCATGACATGTTCCTGGTCAGAATTTGCCTCTCACAGCAAAGACCAACTCTTGCCAATTTGGTATCTGGGTTTTTATGACTAACAGATTTTCATGACTAGTCTGATCCTCTGGAACTAGGACATATTTCTAGCCAAGACTAGCTCAAAAGAGTTTCACTTAAGCTCACAAAATGCAAGGCTATTGAAGAAAAATCAGCTTGAGTGTTGGAAATATTAGCTCGTTCCTTGCTAATGTGCTGTATGATTCAGCATTTGTGCCTCAGTCAAAAGTATCAGTAAATCCATTTTCTATTACATTATGTAACAAATTTCTGAAAAATTATTCTTTAAAATTCAGATTACTCTCCACTCAGAACAACTTTCAGCAAAGCTTTTACCAGAAACTGACTGAAACCAGAAATTGCTAAAGGTTCGTGATTGTTAACATCCAGTTTTTCCAAAAAGAAATTTTCTGGACAGCTCTTCCCCACCACCATCACCTGCTAAAAACCCATTTAAAACATGTCAGGGTGTTGTCCTGAGAACAGCTGGGACAAGCATGGTGGAGCCAAACTTTCCCTGACCTCAGGCCTGTTTTTACTGCCCTGGCTCCCTCTATACTCCTGCCCTCTCTGTTCCTCACACTGCCCAGCAAATTCCAAAATAATTCCTGTCACAGGTGATGGGCCACCAAGTGGAGGCAGGTGATACTCAGGCCTTTTTTACCCCTCATAAGGCTCAGGCAGCAGAAAGCACCCCCACCTACAAGTAAATCCACAGCCTTGGAATGAAACAGTCATGATGTAACTCAGGTTCTCTCTCTGAGGCTTTATGTATTCCTGGGATTTTCACCTTTTCTCATCTTAATTAGTATCTCAGTAAGTCATCTGTGTTTTTGTAAGTCATCACACCCTGGAGAGAAGTGTGGGTTTTGCTTACAGAAGAAAGCAGTGTAAGGGACTAATGCCCACACGATGCTCCTTAGAGGTACGCTGCCAGCACTGCGGTCCTCCAGACAAGGCCAGTTTGTCCAGCTGGCACCACAGCTGACACCACTTGTAGCTGTCTGTGGTATTGCTTGGCAGCTGAACATAGAGTGGCAAGGTCAGCTCTGCCGGCACCACCAGGCACCGTGGAAGGAGCAGAGAGCAACTGGCAGAAGCAGGGCATCCTCGGTTGTTTCATGGTGGGTTTGTGCAAAGTCTGGATTCCAGCAGAAAGGTGACGCTGTGTACCTGCACCCACTGCCTCACCTGCCCCGGTGAGCTCTACCATTCCTGCCCTACAGAAGGAAGTAGGACCCATTTACTGGCATAAAGGTACTTTGGCACCTGTACCAGCTTGTCCAGACCTGCCAAAGTCACTGACCTCAACACAGCCCTTGTGAGCAGACACTTCTGGGAAAGGGCAAAAAAATTAAAAGCTCTTAGTCACGAGGTCTGCCACAAACGGCATCAGGAAGAGGTGGGCACAGTGATCTCCCGGAGAGACACTAATCTAGCAGAATGTCAAGGGAGGTGGGTGGACTGAAACACAAACAGGTCATGTCCTCAGTGCATGGAAGGTGGCTTATCTGGATTAATAACTGGTGCTGGCATGGTTGCTGAAGCTTTCATTTTCTTGGAATTACCTTAATACCAAAGTGTCTGGTAGCAGGTGTGCTTGCGGACATTTGCAGGCAATTATCTCTGCTGACAACAAGGAGATATAATAAAATCCTTAATGCAGGAAAGAGCAAGGCACAGCCAGGCAAGGACATTAAGCAGGGCAGTACATCTCATTGTGTCCTTGTTCCAAATATATACTTAGCATTACAGCAGCTGTTCTCCAGTCAAAACCCCTGCTGGCCTTCATTGCAACAAAAGCATCCTCCTCTGGGCTGATTTCAATTCTGAATGTTAGAGAATAAGGGCATTGATAGAGATCATAAAGAGTGCAGTAAATACTAACTACATTTGCCAATACAGGGTGGGTGCCTAAACAAAGCTCTAGGTTTCTCTAGTCTCCTGCACCACCCCAAGGTGCAATAAAGAGCAGCTAGGCTTGGATGGAACTTTGCCTTTCATCATGACCCATGCAGGGAGTGTCTTCTCACTCAAGACTCGTGTAGGGTGAATTTCCTCAGCCCCACCATGCCCCTCTGAAGAGCTGCAGATTGTATTTTCCTTCTAGACTGAGATCAACAGATTTCCTTCTGTTCACTCAATGTTCTGATTGCCCTGCCAAGTAATGGAGCGAATCCCATCATTTCCTGAGGAAGGGATGGTGAAGGTCTCGGCACCTGCAGGAGAGCTCTGGGTGAAAGCACACATCTGCTCAGCGTTCAGAGCTACACACTGCGCAACACGCAACCTGCCAGCAGGCTGCAGGGAACAACTTGTCCAAACTGGTTGCATCTGAAGGCCTTGCTGATTTTGATCTGTGGGCCACCAATGAGTCAGCAGCAGAGTGAAAATTTGATGTCTTTGAGAAGCTTGTCAAGCTACACAGAGCTCGAAACAGCAAAGGAAGGAGGCTCGATGAACCTCTTTCTTTCTCCTACATTGGTGTCTGTTTTTAATCTCAGTTAATATGCAGCTAATTTGAAAGAAATAAAAACCAGAAAAGTCAAATTCATACAGGAAAAGCCATTTTTCTACTCTAAACTGTACTTCTTCCTCAATTTCTCATTTACTGGGAGCAGAGTTAGTCTGAGAAGGTAATACCTTTATTTGGCAATGGAAAAAGCACTCTAACCACAAGTAGGAGAAATCAAGTGAGTGTATTTAAACTATTCTGGCCTTTTTGTGGAATTGGGAGACAACACATGGCATGAATTTGTTGCTTGGAAGTTTGGCTTTGCATGCTAATGTAGAGGTATTGTCACCAAAACTTCAGGAAAAACAGAAACTCTCCAACAACATCTTTTCACTGTTAAAGAATTTAGACATTACTTTATTCTGGCCAGCTCTTAGTATTCAATCACCTGTTGTTTATTGATCCCTTTGCCTCCAATGCTAATTTGGTCCTCATTCTTTGGTTTTCTTACCAATCTTTTCCCAGACCAGGTGTGTCTGACCTCTCCAGGAGATGATATTTGGGGTAATGTTTGTTAACGTCCGTTTATATTCTGTGTAACTTCTGGCTACTCCCAATCCATAGATTTTAAACTCATTAGGCTTCTCCCTGTGAATTCCCCTGCCTCTGGGCAAAGGAGAACAAACCCCTGACTAAAGTTACATTAAAAAAACTTTTTTAAGTTGTATCATCTCCAACAGTACCTGCTGTGGGATAAGGTAAGATTTTAATACAAAATAGCAAACAAAATAGTTCCAGGTATCTCAGCTATTTAGAATACTTGATACAGTATGTATGTTTGTTTCCACCAGAAATAAAATAATTATTAAAAATATTTCTGGCCTTTATTGTATCTAGTATCCTTTACTTCGAGTAAGACTTGTCCTCGTGTAACAGTGTCCCTTTAATTTACCCCCTCCCCTGTCTCTCATGAAACAGAAGTTGCTGTAGTTGCAAGATGTCTAACAAGTGGTTTCACTGCTGGAATATAGTTTATGCTGCAATTTTCAGGCATTCAGCTGATGCCCTGCTTCTGATAGGAAAGATGGGTGCTAATGTCTTTTACAAACAATTTGGTGGGTGAGGGTCTTTAAGAGAAATGGGTGCTAATGTCTTTAAAATGTCTCTACCAACCTCACAAGGCGCACAAATTTGTTAGGTAACTCAGTCAGCTTGACTCCTGAACTTTAGGGTAACAGACAAATGGGTCCACACAAAGTCTATTGCAGAACGCAGATAGCCTGAATTTCCAAACACTGGAGGAAAATGATAGGTTCAAGGCGGGGATAGGTTCAAGGGGGGGATATGTTCAAGGGGGTAGGTGGTTTGGGAAGGCTGTACCTTCCTAGTCCCTCAGCCAATGTGGAAAGGAAGGGGACAACACATGGCTGGGAGCTGGAATAAAAGGAGGCTGCACCCTCTGGAGCTTTGAGAGAGGGAAATCCCACGGGGCTTTGCCCCAGCACTCTCTCCCTTTTGTACCAATAAAGATGCAGAACTCCTCTGTCTCCTCTATGGGCTGGCTTTTCATAGTGCGATTTTCCACACACTTCTTTGCATTACTTTCATCAGACTGCTGTAGTAAATGCTTTCCTGGGGTAACTAGTCTTGCCCATTTTTTAACATGTGAACAGTAGCACAGTGTGTTCCTGAGGTTACAGCTCCTCATCTGCTTCTGTCCTCTGTATTATAATTTGGTTAATCCTTGTTTTGTTCTTTTGAAAGGCATCTTCCAGAGATTCTTTGTGGTTGTGAACACTTGCTTTAAATAAAACCCTATCCTGGCATAAGGTATGAAAGGAGTTGATCAGTAGTTAACTCATGTAAGCACGAGCTAACTATTAAGAGTCAGCAAATGTTAATCACAAGCCTAAGAAGCAGGATGCACCTTAGCCTTGTCAAGATAAGAGAAACAGAATGCATCTTGTCAAGATAAGAGGAACAGAACCTGTTGAAACTGTGAAAAATGAGGTTCACTCTTCTGGTAAATTTTAAAAGGTTTAATAAAAGCTTTAATAAAAGGACAATAGGAGACAGAAATAAAGCAAAGGGTTAAATGGCCGGGTGCTTGGCATGCTGCCAAGAGCACACCTTAACTCAGAAAACATTTATTTAAATGTACCTGCATGTCGCATATTCACAGACTCTCATGCATGATTCACACATTTTTTTTTCCATGTTTTCTTGGTTTCAAGTCCCTGCCCCCACCCCAACCCTATTTCATTTTTTGTGCTTCTGTTCTGCAGCTTCTCGCTCCACTCCCTGATCAATAAATCCTTCTTTTGGGGTTCTGAAGTCTGTCACTATTATCTTCATCCAGATAATCCAAGAATGTGGGGAATTTCCTTGATTATCTTTGTTATTCTCTGAGTTAGTTATATAAACAAAAGAAACACTCTACACACCATGCTATAATCTTAAGAAAGATATATATATATATATCACACTACTATTTCTAAGAAACTAGAATCATGTAGCAAAGTTTTCTAACATTACACATATAGCATTCATTATAATATTTGCAAAAAGCCAATATTATAATATGTATTTATAACAAAACCAGTGCAGAAACCACTGAATCAGCCAATGAAGGACTGTGCATGCTTCAGAAAGAAAGGTGAAAAGTGCATTGTGAGGATGACCACTAGCCTTCATCAGAAAGACCCCTGAGGAAGACGTGGAGCCTTCCTCAGTGCAACCACCAGAGTACACTGCACTTGCGTGTCACGTATGCTAATTATATCAGTGGCTTCTGAGAAGTAATTTGTATAACCACTCCTATCCCAAGGAATATAATGAATATTCATAAAATCTAACCATATACTCTGCTGTGTAGAGTGCTGTGTGTGAGTGTTAGGAGGAGCAATCCTCCACCCACCCAGTGCTGAATAAAGCAGATGCCCACTCCTCTGACTCTGTCTTTGACTGTGCAGGCTCAGTTTGGAGCGATTCAGGTATCTGCCCTCTGTGGACTAAGACAAGAAGAGATACAGAAACCTATGGGAGAGGAACACTTGGATCCCTTGCATTGACAGGCCTTGTTAACATCTTTCTGCCCTTACACCCTGCCATCTGGGATGTGATAGCACACGACGAAAATCTAGCAGAACAAACATGCTTTTATTAGGCTGATATCAGTTTTTCACCACAAAAATCAAATGCTGCTGAAAACCACTATTTATTTCATTATTCAGTGCAACATATGGTATATAGCAGAGCTTTCTCTGCCTCAAGTCACCTTGAGGTAGGCAACTTAGTTGGAAATGATGTAACTTTAAAAAAAGTTTTTTTAATGTAACTTTAGTCAGGGGTTTGTTCTCCTTTGCCAAGGGGCAGGGGAATTGAAATTTCTCTACAAAGGACTGTTCACAGGGAGAAGCCTGATGAGTTTAAAATCTATGGATTGGGAGTAGCCAGAAGATACACAGGAGATAAATGGACATTAATGAATATTACCCCAAACATCACCTCCTGGAGAGGTCAGACACACCTGGTCTGGGAAAAGATTGGTAAGAAAACCAAAGAATGAGGACCAAATTAGCATTGGAGGCAAAGGGATCAATAAACAACAAGTGATTGAATACTAATGTGATAAATACATATTATAATATTGTCTTCCTGCAAATATTAAATATTTATATATTTAATATTTAATATTATACATATGCCATATGTATAATGTTAAAGTAGCTTTGCTATAAAGAT